>VWYE01003781.1:295627-347231 GCA_013398995.1 Alaudala cheleensis
CTCGGCTCGTCTCTCCGCAGAGTGCCTCCGCGGCAACGGCGCGTCCTACCGCGGCAGCCGGCAAGTGGCCTCCGGCGGCGCCCCGTGCCTCAACTGGCTGACAGTGCGGAGCGGCCCCGGCGCCGCGCTCCCGGCAGGTGGGTCCGGGGCCGGGGTGGCCCGGGGGGTCTCTCGGGGCAGCGGAGGGTGCCGCGGCCGCGCTGACGGCCCGCTGCTCCCTAGCAGTCGATGAGGACCACAACAGCTGCAGGAACCCGGACGGCGACGCCGCGCCCTGGTGCTACATCCAAGGCGCTACAGGGATCCCCGAGCGGCGATCCTGCGACATCGCCCAGTGCTCAGGTAAGAGGGGCCGCCGCCGGCCCCCCTCTCTTCCTGCCCTCCCTGCCCTGCCCGCTACCGCGAGGAGCTGGCTTTGTCACCAGGGTGGGGTCCTCCTTGTGCACAAACAACCCCGGGCTACGCCAGCACCTCCGTCGGAAACACCGCGTACCCAGGGCTCCCTCCAGCCCCCGTCTGTGTGTGCACATCTGCCTCCCAGCTATGCCGTGCTCCGCCCCTAGAAAATGGCTTTTCCATTAGTGCCAGAAAAGGCCTGTGAAAAGCCCCCACTCCCCCATAATCCCTTATCACTATAGCGCTCTCTAGCTGTGTTGCAAAAGACTGAGGTCTGGACATCTAGGAGCTGCTAAGGTGTGGGTAGACTGTGGCTGTGGGACATATTACAGCTGACTAAGGAAGCTTCCTGTTGTTAAAGGATTGCCAGTGGGAATTTGAGTACGGGGTGCAGGGGAAGAATGTGGAAAAAATGAGAACTAGAAGGGAGGACAGTAAGAAATGGAAACATTGGATTCCTCCTTTATAGTCACAGCGGGAAACAGTTTGCCAAAAGAGCTGTAGCTGAAGCCTGTGTCAGGGAGAGGAGGTGTTAGTATTGACTGACACCAGCCTAACCACTTGGGGTTTTTTGAACTGTTTACTACTTTCTGAGCCCTGTAAGATTTACTCACACCACTGTCCCTTGAGACTGCTATCCTTGCATGTAAATACTTTTCCCACGCACATACACCCTCCCCTTTTTTTCACTTTGCTCTTTCTTTGCCTGCTTTTCCCCAAAGATGAAGCAAAAAAAAAAAAAAAAGTTCTGCTGTCAAGATCATTACTCAAAACATGCTTGCAGCTTTAGGATCAGATTGAATACCTGACCTTTCAGCCATTTTCATGTTTAATAGGTTTTGTATTTTGCATCTCAGAGTGGGCACCTTTTCATGGCCCAAGAGTTCATTTTGGTTCAGTTGCCCTGGCTGACCCTACGTGAAGTTACTGTGCAGGACCCCTGATTTCCTGTCTCTGATGCCCTTCTGTACTTCCATTTCACATTCCACTGAGGACTCAAAATGGCTGCAGATAGAAAATCCACATGGAGCTAGTGCCTGCTGTGGGGGGAGATGAAGGTGGAGTGAGTTTTCAGGTGTGGATGCACACTGTGAACAGCATTTCCAAAAAGGAGGGGGGTTTGTGTAGAACAGATACCTACTTTACACTGACACAGCTTTTACAGTGCTACAGCTTCCATTTAAACTCCATCTCATGAAATAAGGAGCTACCTTGAAAATCTTTTAATACTGTTGGTGAAAAAGAGCACTGATGAAAAACAGGGCTGGGAAGGAACCTTCCTTTTCTGGATCTTGGCTAAGGAGGAACTTGTCCTTAGTCAGTGGCTGTGCTGCCTGGGGGCTGCTCTGACTTACCCTGTCCAGTGGTGTCCCAGACTATCAGAGTTTACACCACTGCAAAGAGTGGCCAGGGAAGAATATCCCCAGGTTGTTTTCACAGCTGAAGTCTCCTGTCAAACTTTCCTGTGTCAGGAAGATTGAGGCAGAAGAGAGATAAATAGGCTCCTGGGAGATTTGGGATGGAGATTCTCATAATCTTGTTCACGTCTGTTCAGCGTGATTGAAGCTGCAGCCTGTATATCGATCTGTACACTAAATGAAGTCATTGTGCATCCTCTGGACTCATGCCCTGAACATTCTCCTGTCTGACTTCTCTCATCTGTGGTGGTGCCTTGGACTCTTGGCTAAATAGGTTCATGTGAAAGGAAAGTGGGGGGAGGAGTGCATTTTTTGTCTACTTTGGTAGGATTTCTGGCAACAACTTAGGGGGGAACAAGTGTTTCTCAGTGTGCTTTGAAGGCAGTTCAGTGATACCAGTCTAGAGCTGTCCCACTCTCAAGACACATGTTTTGAAGTACTCATAAGTGCTTGGTATGTTGTATATGTATTTTTTCCCCCTCTCAACAGATGCTACAGCTACCACAGCCCCAGTCCCTACAGCAGAAGCTAGTACTCCCCAGGAGGATGAGCAGGTGTTTGAACCAGCTGATACCTTGCCCTCCCGGAGCGAGGCAGCCGCGGTGCAGCCCGTCATCGGGATCAGTCAGAGAGTGCAGATGAACTCCAAAGAAAAGAAGGACCTGGGGACACTAGGTACAAACCCAGGATAATGTGATGGATCTGTTCTTGGAATTCTGGCAGGACAGACCTGTTGTGATACTCTGAAAGCAACATTATAGCTGGATCTGCTGCCTCTTAATTTTGGCTCTTTTCCTTTTTTCACAGGTTATGTGCTGGGGCTGATCATGACAGTGATAATTATTGCCATTGGGGCTGGCATTGTAGTGGGATACGTCTATAAGAGGTGAGTGGCTGTTCTTTGTTCAAAAACCGGTGTATATAGAGCAGGAATGTCTAAGCACCTGCAGACCCAACCACATCCCAAGGAAATGGGACAGAAGCATATGTTTGATTATGGCACATTGAGCAAGTTTGCTTGTCATGCTGAGGAAAGAACTACTGAAGAGTTAATTCTGTTGTTCTCCATTTCCCCCATTACTATGATGCTCTGTCTCACAGTTTCAAATTGCCCTCTTTAATATTTGGGGTTTTCGTGTGTGCATGTGCACCTTGATGTGGCTTTTTCAGATGTATCCAGGGGAGCTGGATTTTGTTAGAACTGGAAAGAGCAGATCCCAGGTGCCCTCACAGGAAGTTTCTTTTGATCAGAAAAAGAACAATCCTTCTAGCAGGCCACCTGTTCCCCTGATTTCTCTAGTCTATATTTAGAGGAAAAACAATTGGCAATTTTTTTTACCTACTCATGCATTTTATCCCTATGAAGCTGACTATCAGGTTGCACTGTTTTGTTTTTGTTTTGCTTTTTGTCAAAATTCAATTTAGCAAAGTTCCTATATAATTTAAGGTCAGTTTTGATTTGGACTTCAGTTACTATTTTTTCAGCCACTTCACTGTGTTGGACAGAAACATTTCTGTAGCTCAGCAGTGTTTGAGGGTAGTGGCAGCAGCAAGCTGCTTCGTCGTAAGAGAGAGGGCAGGATTAACAAATAGCAGTGATTGTCCCTGCAGCAAGCAAAGGCCCAGGCTCCCTCCTCTGGGAGGGTTTGTTCTGTGTTTTGGCTGTTTGACAACAGTCTGACACAACCAAGCAGAAGGAGCCCTTTCCCAAGCTGGGACATGTCCTTATGTAAGTGTTTATAATAAATGCTGACAGAAAAAAAGCAGAGGGAGGAGTGTTACATAAGGGGCAAAACACAGAGTGCTGCTTGTCGAGGAATCTGATTTGAGGTGTCACTTCAGAGAATGCTGTCTTGTGTGCTGGCAGAACGGCAGCCACTGCTGCACACTTGTAGGCAGCTTTGAAAAGCAGCCAAAATGCTGACAGGAAACCCCAGCAACTCTGCCTGCTTGAGATCACGAGTTTCAGGAGGAGTGAGTGGTGCCTGTCCCATCTCTCTCCTGTCCTCAGCGGGAGGAAGCAATAGACCAATGCTGGGCTTTGTCCAACTGCAGCTTTGCTTGTCCAGTCACAGAGAGCTGACAGCAGGGCTGTAGTGCAGGTTTACTGTCTCCCTCCTTGCCTTAATCTCAAAATTGCATGTGCAAGCTGGCAGGTTTGGGTAGTAGGTGTGGTGAGAAACCTTTAATGGGTTTAGTAGTTTTTGGTATATACATAGCTCTTCTGGAGACAACATGCTATTAATGCCAAATCCATTTTTAAAGCAAGGCAGTTCTTCCGCAGCACAAAATTAAAGAGGTGTTCCTTCCCTTAGCAACAGGCTGGAGACTGAGGTAGGTTTGAGGAGCTGGTTGTGGCATTAAGCTGTTATTAGCTGCAGTGGCAGAAAGCAGGACCAGCTCTGAAGTCAGCTTTAATACTTTTCTGGACAGCTTAATTTGCTGCAACAAAAGGCAGAAGCTGTCACCACCTCCAGTGTTTGTTTTAGATGAAGCAGGTTACAGAAGCTCTTTTCCACAGCAGTGGCCTCTGCACTGTCTCAGTTCTCCCCTGGGCCTGCACAAGGCAGTGTTGTGGGACTGTAAAGGATAAGGAAACATATGGCAGCTCTGTGGTTTGAAGGAGGGGCCTGGCTTTACAGTCATTTATCAGCAGCAATGTCAGTGAAAAAGCCAGTTTGAGGGAGGGACAGACTTCACTTGGCTGCTTGTTTTTCAGAGATGCTCATCTGTGGTCCTCTGCTTACAGTAGGGAATATTTCTGGCCTTTCATATGCAGCAAACAGAAAACCTCTGTTTATCTTAAAGACCAGAGTCCCTTCTTCTCTACTCTGTCAGCTTTACTGAGGCTCTCCCTCCAAGCAGCAGCACTCAGCCCATGTGCATGTTTTGATTGTTGTTGTAATGCAGGGGGAAAGACCTGAAGGAGAAGCACGAGCAGAAGGTTCATGAGCGGGAGATGCAGCGCATCACGCTGCCACTGTCAGCGTTCAGCAACCCCGCGTGTGAGCTGGTGGATGAGAACACCATCGTGGTGCACACCACCCAGACGCCCCTGGAGGACACACGGGATGGCAGCGGCCCCCTGATGGGCCAGGCAGGGACTCCTGGGGCCTGAGCAGCTCAGGCAGGAGTGCCACAGGCTGAGCAAAGCCTCCAGCTCCCCACTGTGAGTGCAGGGGTTGCGTGTGTTCATTTCTCTTTTGTTTTCTTTTTGATGAACGCCGGATGAAGGTGATGCAGAGGAACAGAACAATGGGCTATTCATCATCTGTTTGAGGGGCACCATTCAGTGCATGACCAGCTGGGGACTGGTGTGGTGGACCCTGCTGCTTCCTCCCACCTATCTCCATGGTGTGCCAGGGAGCTGGGGGGGATGATGGGCCAGCTTTACAACTGGCCACAGATTCCATAGCCTGGAGTGTGGTCGTGGCTTCCTCTTTTTCTGTTCTTTTCCTATTTAATGGTGTGCACTGTTACTTAAGTTTCAGCCTGGAACCTCAGGAGAGAACAGTACTGCAGGGACTGAGGGGAGCTTAATGTCAGACTTAGTTAGATAATTACACTCTGATTGTAGTTCCTGCCTTTTTGCTTTAGTGGCTGAGAGCTGGAAGCACTGTCCAGAATCCTGCTACTGGATCAGGTTTTTTTTCAAGGAAGAGCTTATTTGAGGGATGACTTTGACCAGAAACAGTATGTTTAGCCCCAGTGCTTTCCTCAAGCTCTTGACAAATCCAGGTCTTCCAGGGCTGAGGCCACTTCTCCATTCTCCTGTGGTGCTACATGCACAGCCACAGTTGTAGGTGCCAGGGGGGGTCTGTTTGTGCCTCCTGCACACACAGATCAGGAAAGCAAGGGTGAGCAGTAGATAGTTGTAGAGTGAAGAAAACAAACTGCCCTTCAGTTACTTACAGCAGGTTAAACACTGAGGATATATAACATCCTCTTTTGAACTCCTTTGGCTTCCTACAGAGCCAGTGCTGTGGGACTGTGGGCCACAGAGTGGCCAAGCTGTGGAGGTCACCCTGATGACACTGCAGCAGTTGTGGCTCTAAGGGCAGAACAGGGCAGCTGTTCTGTAAGATACTGAAGTCCTGGCATGGCACCTGGCCCAGCCTCTGTCACACACTCAGCTTGTGCAGCAAGACTACTTACTTACAGAGCCTGGTCCTAGTGGAGAGGTTTGTAACAACTTTTATTAGCATTTCAGGGGGTTTGGAAGGGATGGTTGCTGCAGTGTCTCCCTAATGGCACCAAGGCAAGGCCAGTTCAGGGAAACATCTGTCCCAGCTTCAGGGGATTCAAGCCATTCAAGTAAGTTTTCTAGCCATCTGCTTTATAGCTGTGGGCCTAATGGGGAGCAGCACTTAGCAGCAGGGGTTTTAGTGTTAATGTTTGATTCAGAAAAGGGAAATATTTTATTTTTAAATGCCTTTGAATACCATTTCTTTGTAAAATGTTTTAAATACCTCATTATGAGAAGGTGCATACTACCTTGTATTAAAGCTTAAAAGAAGAATGCTCTATAGACCTGTGTGGACTGTGGCTCAGCTGTGCATTCCTCCTGCCAGAGCAGCATCCTTTGCCTTGTTTCAGACTTTGAACTGAGAAGATACCACTTCAGTTTGCCAGGCCTGAAGGTAAATCCCTACAAGCACTGCCTGCACTCACCAGCACTGACAAGGGGCATGGAGCCTGTCTCCCTGCTGCCAGCAGCTGCTTTTGGACTGGGACTCAGTTCCTGAAAAGCAGCTGTGGGGGTGTGAGCTGTGGGTGACTCAGCAGGCTGGCCCATGGGAACACACTCTTGCTTACAGCCCCTTCCTGCACTGACCTGGCTCAGTTCTGCTTTGGTGCTGCTCAACAGCAGCTCCATCCCTTGAGAAGTTCAATGGAGACAGAGCACAGCAGGTTACAGGAGGTACTAACAGAGCCAGCATTTTTATTCAGTTGTCTTAACTAACATCCCCTGAACTACATATTTCAGAATAAGATGTTTCCAAGAACAGGCTGTATTTTTATCCCTGGACTAGAAAAGGAAAATCAAGAGAGGCTCCATCTGCTGCCTCCTGTCCATCCTTAAAAACCAACCAGTGAATGAACAGACTATCGCTCACTCCAGGTAAATAGTCCTACAGAGCACTGCACTGTGATTCTGCAGTTCTGTGAACGTGGCAGAGGCCACTGACTCACAAAAGGGTGTTCTAGATGGTACCTCATCTGGGCAGTTTTGATCCTGCCATACAATTGAAACCTGAGAAAGTTTCAGCTTCCGGCTTTATTTAACACAGAGACCACAAAATCTTGTTCTCAATAGCAACAGTTACTGCTTTTTAATTTAGCTAGAATGTGGAGCTGTGCAAATCACAGTTCATAAACCCCACCCACACATCACCCAGGACTCTCCCTTCACGGGTCCCCTCGCAAACCAGCCTGGGAGGGGGAATGAAAGGGCAAATCCTATTAACAATGCTGGATCCACTGGACCCAGTTTAGAGGCTCCTGCCTGACCCACAGCACAGGGAGTCCCCAGTGTTTCTAAAACACCACTACACAGACTAAAAACACCCCCCTTGCATAGCTGATGTCAGGTGATGGCTGGTCCCATGTTATTTTACATAATACTTGAAACTCATGGGTAGGGGGAGGAAACCAAAGTAACAGCAAAGACTAACACCCATTCCCCACCATTCAATGCTGAAGGGAGGAGGAGGAGGGGAAAAGGAGAAATCCAGTTAAACCGTGATGTTTGTGAGATTTACAAGCAGAACTTGATCCAGCTTTTTGTTCAGCTCTGCCAACCACGTGAGCTACTGCAGCAGTAGCTTGCTTCCTTCCTTCTCCCACCAAGGAAGGAAGAAGAGAAGGACTGGAAGAAAATTCACCCCTACCCACCTCCCAATGACTCCAAGCCCTTTTTTCTCCCCCCTCCCAGAGCAGGGAATGACCCTGAGGAAAATTTCTGTTTGGGGAATCAGCTCAGGTGCTGCAGCAGCAGCTGCAAGAAGGACCTTCAAAGGGAGCAACTTGCACAATCTGCAGGAAAGGATGAGGTAGTGGCAACTGAATGATTAGTTCTTCAGCTGCCACTCCAGGGAGGATAGGACATTCTCCAGCACTTTTCTATTAGTGACAAGTCCATCCTTTAATGAACCTTGGGCAAGTCCCCATTTGCTGTTTTCCATGCCCAAGGTCTGGGCCACTTCAAACCTTTGGCTTTCTGACAAGCACCTTCTGCTGCCATTTCTGTCACCTCACATCCACAGGCCAAGAGCTCAGGCACTCAGGAATGTCCACACCCGGTGCCTAGAGCAGAACTACACATTCAGGTTCAAATACTTGCACCTAGGTTAAGGTTTTGGGCAGGCAAACTCACTGCAGGTGCAGGGTCTGAAAATGCTCCAGTGGCTCATTTGCAGCCTGCCTCATTTGCCATCAGGAGGGGCAAGCAGAGCTCAGTCTTAGTGTTTCTAGGCAGGCTTTTGGAGGTATTCAGAGACAGAGAAGGAATAAAAGCCCACAAAACCAAAACAAGTCATACGTGCTTCCCAGAGAGAAGGTATTTCAGGAGAGCTGCCCAGTTCCTGGGGCTTTTTACTCCTTCCTCTGATGCGTGTCAGAGGCCAAAATCTCAGTGGGTTGTTCTGGGAAACACATGCAAATACATACATGTGCTGTCCTGGTGGGACATGTTGCTGGATGTCCAATTTCCCCACCGTTCTGGGCAGGGCACTCAGTGGGAGAAGCTGTTCCAGAAGTGCTGGTCCTTACCAGGAGAGTCTCCTATAGCAATTCCCTCCCTGGCAGACAAAGCCAGGGTGGCTTCACAGCTTGCAGCCAAGTTCTAAGGCACCACAGTAAAGAAGCCTGAAACGGCCAGAGAGATATTTCTCAAGCCAGAAAAATAGTGTCCAGTGGCTTTCCTAGGTGCAGCTGGCAGGAAACGGTCCTTTTTGCTTCTGAAACACGCCAGAAATCCACAGTGAATCAGGATATCCAGGAGGAGGGAAGCTGGGTGGGGAGAGAGAGGCAGTGCAGCAGATGCACAGCATGGTGCCCCTTAATGCCCTGGAAGTGGCTGAAGTGCATCTCCCTCCCTGACACTCCTCCCAGCTCCAATGAAGTGATGCAGGCAGCAGGATGAGCACACTAGGTTGTGTCTTCAGGTAGCTTGTCACGGCTCAGTCCATACTGCACACTCACATTGTGGTCCAGCTCCTCCAGCTCAGATGGAAGGGGGATGGCAAGTTCTCCCAGGTACAGAGACAGAGCTTCAAAGGAATCTTCCAGCTTGGAAAAAGGGGGCCTAGAAGCAGCAGTGAGGAAACATGAGTAGGAAAGAAGAAGCAGAACAACATCTGGAAATGCTGAGCTAGTTGTCTATCCAGGTACCTGTACCATGAACAGAGTGGTGAACGGGACTGTGATTTCCTCCCCACTCAGCTTCCAAGACTGCAAAGCCCTCATCAGTCTGGGCTACCCATTTTTATAGCCAGTGAGTGACCAGGGAGGTCTGGTTCTTTGGAACCTACTTGGCAGCAGCACTCTTCTGAAGCTACAAGTTTCTTAACTGAAATCAAATGAAGTATTTACCTTACTGTCAAAGTCTGCCCCTACTCTTTGTACCTGAGAAATCCTGAACAATCATTCCTCCTTTACTCTCTCTGTCTTGGAATTGTTTCAGACATCTCCACCATACAGCAGTCTCTCTCCCAGACTATTGAGTCTGAAGTCTCTCACTCATGGAAGCCTTTGAGCCTTTGAGAGGGGTGGAGCTGCCCTCTGTGCAGAGCAGTCCTTCCCCTATGAGAACACAGACACATCCTGCAGGCTTCCAAAGAGTCCTCCTCCATGCCCCAAACCTACCTGCTCTCTGGTTCCAATCTGCAGCAAATAGCAGCCAGAGGGAAAAAGGCTGGAGGACAATCAGCAGGAACAAACTTCTCCCAGAACAGCTTGACATTAAGGCCAAAATCCAGTGTGCGTGGGAGACAGTCTGGGTCAGCATAAACCTGGCCTATGATCTAGGGAAAAATGAGAGAAGCACTTAAGTACTGCAACAGTTCCAGAGTGTTAACAGGGAACTTCTGCATCAGGCAGGGCCTCATTCAAAGTATTATTGTGGAAACAACAGAAACACTGTTCTTCCTTTCCAATGAAGCCACTAGCTCATGGCCTAGGTACAGACAAACTTCACTGGAAAGACCTGGCAATGTGTTCATGGCTGTGGAGGAAGTCCCAGATGCCTTCTCCTTCTGCCCAGAGTCTCTCTGCCAGAAGACACAGCATGATGTGCCCCTCTCAGGGAGCCCCACGGTGTCTTGCAGCTGGGGATGATGCAGCCACTCCTGATTACAGGTAATCAAGGCAACCTGCATCACTCCATCCCATCCCTCCCCTCTCTAACCATCTTACCACACCATCAGCACAGCCCCTTGGTACAGAGCCTGTCCTAAACAATGCTGGGAAGCCAGCAGCACCTCTAATTCTGAGTTGTTCTGCCAGTGACAGATTCAACCCTCACCACAGCCAGAGGGCTGGGACAGGCCAGAAGAACCATAACTGACACCCAGTAGGCTGCAGGTAAAGGAGAGCCAGTAAAGAGCTGGGTGGGCAGGGAAGCCCTGCCCCAGAATTGCCCCAGTGCTCACCACCTCCAGCACAAGTGTAGGAGGGAAGGAGCTCACAGCAGGGAGCTGTGGGGTGATCTGCACTCACAAGGTCAATACAAACTTGCACAAGGACAGAGCTTTAGATTTAAAGCCTCATCAGGTATCACAGAAGGGGTTATTTATAACCACCCAGGCTTTTCTATGCCAATAACTCAGCATGACAGCCACATCCTGTAACTACACAGAAACGCCCATTATGTATTTTGGCAGGTTTATTTCCTTATCTGTTTGAGTGTTAAATTTTAATAATTTTTTTAGCATCATTGTTTTGGTGACAAGGAGAATGTTCATATGCTACCACCCTTTTATTTTTTTCTTTTTTTCTAGAGAAACAATTGTTTAAATCCCACATACAGATTTTTCAAGTTCCTAAGTCTATCACTCACAACCACAATGTTCTCTGAGAGGAGGGCCTAATGTAAACAGAGCTCCAGATGAGGCCACAAAGATTTATGCACAGACAGTTTCTTTGTCCCCTTCAGCCAAACACTGAAAATGAAACTGTGCTGGCATCCCCGGGTGTTCCAGTAACTGCTGTGTTTCACACAACACCCTGCCTTTCATCTGTATTTCCACTGTCATACACACCTTTTAAACTGAAAATACCTTGCAGATTTCAAGTGCTGTTTTTTGTTCTGCAGATAGAAAAGCCTGATATAACAGTCAGACTCTGCACTGGCTCAGAAATAAACTAAGCCAACAGACTTCAGGGTGCAAGCTTCATTAATCGATCTGCAAAGAGGTTTTTGTTTCCACTTCTTTGAAGTGAAGTGCCATTCCCAGTGGAGGCCCAGAATTTGCTGAGATTATGCAGATGATTGTTCTTTTAATGAGGCAGAAAAAGAAAAAAAACATTGCAGTTCTAAGGAATACATCTACTTTCAAATGGATACAAGGCTCAGTCAGAACCTGATGACTTTTTTACCACTTCTCTCAGTCCAGGAAGAAACTGGGACCAGAAAACTACAAGACAGTTACCTTCTGTGAGGAAACTGAGGCAGGGTAAGCTGTTCTCCCAGCCTAACTCACTAAGAATGTGCTGTTATATCACAGGCTGCACACTCAGGTGCAGAGATGTGGGTGATCCCATGTGTGCAGAGATGGGGACAAGGCCCATTAAAGATGCCATGCAATGTCCTTGTCTTACCTCGCAGAGAACAATCCCAAATGAAAAAATGTCCACCATCTCATCGTAGCTCTGTCCTGTAGGAAACATGAGACATTCAGCTCTGTAAAGAGAGACTTACCCATTCAGCTATTTCAGGAGCTACCAGTACAAAGCCTAACTAAGACTATTCCCTGGAGGGCCCTAAAACAGGAGACAAAGCAAGGCTTAAACCTGAGCAGGATCAGTCACCCCAAGATCTGTATATACCAACTGCATTACACTGCCATTACAGATTTTAAGCCTATTTCTCTCTTGTACTGGGGAATTACAGGACAGCACTGTATCAGGTCTGTGCAAATGCTAAGGATGACTGTGGAAATCTTCTGCCCATTTCCATTGATTGCTGTTCTTGTGCATCTCTACAGAGCATGGAGCCAGTGCTCAGCTTCCCCAGCAGCCAGCGAGTCTCTGCTGCAGTGACTGCAGAGATCCTAAATTACACCAGCAGCACTTTGATCCTGGGGAAGCTGCGGGCTCCAGCACGCTGTGCTCTGCTTACAGACACACCCTCCCAAGCCAGGAGCTGCTAAACAGCCTTGCTTCCAGAGCTGATGTCACACTGCTTCTGCTGTTCTCCTGACAAATGCCAGGACTGGGACAAACTCTGAGAAGCAGCCTCAGACTCCTTTAGGGCTGGAGATATGGAGGAAAGGCAAACAGAACAGTACACAAGAAAGCAACATGGAGAACTGAGCTGGGGGAGAGGAGCCCAGTCCTCCCTTCCCCAGCAGACTGTGCTGCTGATATCCCAGCCAGCCAAACTGCCCAACCTTGTCAAAGAGACCTGCTCATCAGGAGGGAATTGTCTGCACTGTATGTCACCCTCATCTCAACTCCTGCAGGGGCAGCTTTTCCTCTAAGGGTCACAGCTCAGCCTTAATGCAACTGAGGGCTGCATGTCACAACCCAGATATTCCTGCACTTGGACAACTCCCACCTGAATCCTGAGGCTTCAGCAAACCTGGCAGCTGATGGCTCTCCCTAGATCTATGCAACAGCACATGTAAATCTCATCCTGGAGTGTAATGATTCCCTGTTTCAAGGGGCAGTTCCAAAGCATGAGGCTATAACAAAACTTGATCTTGGCTTCAGTTTTATCTCAGGCCTCTTTTGTCTTCTCTTTTATTTGGATTTTAGCAAGTTTACTTCTGTTGCCCTCCTGAGGAATCTTGTTGTCAAGCCAGAAACATTACCTGGACTGGTACAAAGGCTTACCAGGTCAGGTACTGCAGGACTGCAGTTCTGTGGGTATAAAAAAGCTCCCACATCAGCAGGTCTAACACCACAGGCTCTAAAAGGTTTGGCTGTTACTGGGCTGCAGAAACTTTCAGTAATCCTGCCATCTCTGTACCCTGTCCCAGTATCCTTGCCTGCTGCTGGACCCTTACCATTCAGCATCTCTGGGGCCATCCAGTAGGGGTTCCCAACCACCGTGTAGCGCTTCTTCCTGTCGCTCTTGCGCAGCGTTCGCTTCTTGGCCGACGGCTTCTCCAGAGTGGGCTTCTTCCTCTCCTCCACAATCAGCCGGGACAGGCCAAAGTCAGCCACCACCACTGTCTTATCCTGCACAGGGCATTCATACAAGCCACTGATTACACTCAGCTCCTTCCAGGAGCAAAGAGGCTGCAATTCCTGTTCACTACTATAGTCTAAGGGCAGCTAACCAGGTTTCCTGCAGCCACATGAGCATAGCAAGATGTCCAGACAGGTGTGAGATACCCAGTTTATGATCCCAACCCATCACTTCCTCCCTTCATTGTCTTATTTCCTGTGTGGTTGCTAGCACTTATGCCATCAATTTGGCTGCACTTGCCAGGGGAAACCTGGACCTTTCCTTTTAGATCTTCCTCTTTTACCTGGTCAGGAATTAAATTGGATTTTCATCCTGGGTTGTCTGAAGCCAAGTGAAAAGGGGCACGCTTGAGGGAATGAAACTACACAAAAATCTTGTGACCCAGCGTTTATAAAAAGAGAGAACACACACGTGCACACACCTACACACTTGTCTGGATCCTGAGTGCCAATAGAAAGTCATCAAGTGGTTAAAAGAACAGAAACAGCTGCAGAGAACATCTCATAGTAGAGATAAAGAGCAGAGCTGTACTAACTCTCAGGAAGTGACTCTTATAGGAGCTGCTACCAGAGGAAAAGTGGTAAGAGAACAGAACACAGAAACAGTGACAGCTAGATCAGTCTGGAAAGACCTGTGTCAGAATAAAGCTCCTTTGCTGGGGGCACAAAGCCTCTCTGAAATCACTTCTACCATGACAAAAGAGGGAACATCATGTGGAGAAAACCAAGGGAGGAAGATGTCAAAGAGAAGAGCAGCATGCTGTGGGAACTGAGGTGTAACTCACCAGCTTGATCAGGCAATTGTGTGAATTCAGGTCTCTGTGAATGATGCACATGGAGTGCAAGTAAGCCTGGAACAGAAGGAGAAAAGCTGGTGTTAGGGGTTCCCAGCTGAGCCTTTACACACTCAACAACCCAATTCCAGCAATCAGGCAGCATCCAGAGCCCCTCATCCACCACCCTCCTGAAGCCACTAACCCTGACCCCAGAGTTTGCTCTGTTATGAAGTGACAGTCCAACTCACCATTCCAGAGGCAATCCCTTTGGCAAAGCTGACCTTCTGCTGCCAGGGGAATGGGTCCTGAAAGACAAATCCTCAATGGTCAGAGACCATCTGTCAGGACTGGTGACAGCAGTTCCTTCACAACAGGGACTCTCACAGCAGTCACAGACACATGATACAGCCCCAGAAAGAAGAGGCTCCCTGCCTCAAGCTCACCCACAGCTACAAAGCAGCTTTACTACACAGCTCCAAAGAAGAAGACTAATCATGAGTACATAAGGCTGGTACACCCATCAGCACAGGCAGGCTCAGTGAGGACAGGGCTCCCAGGTTCCATACTCACTGCATTGCGGAGGAAGTCCTTCAGTGTGCCCCCCTCAATGTACTCTGTGAGGAGATTCAGCTTCTTGTCCTTGTACAGCACACCAATGAACTTCAGCACATTGGGGTGGTCCAGGCTGCGCATCACCTTCACCTGCACAGACACATCCCACCCAAAAAGTGAATGGAACAAGTCCTGACAGATCCATTCTGTGGTGAAAAGCACTCAAAGTCCTGTTCAGGGATCACAGAGAACACTCAAACCCCAACCGTAAGGCAGTCAATTAATGTTGCCTCTTCATTTTCATGCTGTGCAATTAACCTGATCTTAGTCTTTAAGGAGAGCACCCTTGAGTTTGGCTAACTTTTCAGAGTGAGAAACTCCAAGCTATTGGGTCTGTGCTGTGTGTGTCAGGGCCACAACAGCAGTGTCAGGTGTTTAGGGAGCTGCCTTTAAGCAAAATCTGACTTTGAAAAACATAGTAGGCAGCCACCAAAAAAACAGTTTTGCTTAAATACAGCATGAGTCTTAAATATATGAGATATTGGCCCTCATCCTTTGTACTTATGCACAAGGCTCAAGGGATAAATCCTTTATGTACTGCACAGCTCAATTTGCCTCTGACTGAAGCTGCTCTTATCACTGAAAAATTAATGAACTGGAGCTGAAGCAACGTCTATTGCCCAGTGTGAGTCACACTTCACTGCAGCAAACATTCAGCTCATGTCAGCTTTTCCCCGTGCAATGTCTCCCTCCTCAGCACCTTCATTCCTGCCAGGTTGCTGGCAGGATCTCTCTCTCTGGAGAAGATGGGAGGGTTCCACCACACTTCTGGCTCAGAAGCTTTTTGAAATCCTGCTCCTACCTCTGTCAGGAAAGTCTTCTGTGTTTCCTCATCACAGCGAATCAGCTCCTTCATCACCATCACCTTTCCTGTCGCTTTGTGAGTCACCTGGTGGAAACAAAACCCACAACTACAGGCCAGGTTCAAGAATACACAGCTCCAATGCTCCTGCAATTTCTGAAAAAGTGTAACATTCCCCTCCATCCAGAGAAGAGAGATGGGAGGACATTCAGAGCCCAGGGATCTGATGAAAACCACGTGAAACTTCTCCCTTCAGAATTCACTGAAGATGTTGTGTGTGAAACAGAAACCACCTAAAGCTGACAGAGGATCAAGCCAAGACCCAGAGCTGCAGGCTCCACTTTGGGTAGCACAGGGCTGAGTGTGCACACAGGCTGCCAAAGCCTCCACACTGGTACATGCCTCAAAATTCCCTTATGGAATGCATTTGGCAAGTGGGATGCTCACATTTTGAACACAGGCTTTACCAATTGCATTCTGCATCAGCAAAGGAATCAATGTTCACCTGCATCAGAAACCAAACCAAAAAACCCAAAACTGCATTAGAAATGCTTTGGTTTTATGGCGAACCTGAATGTCATCCACATGCAAGTGGAACTGGAGTGCACAGACTGTTCAGTTAAGACAGGAAGCAGTTAATTTTACCTTGCTCCTTTGGAGCAGTGTGTCTCAACCTGCAAGGAATGTCCTAGAACAGTGGAAAACACAAAGAAATCCATCATAATAATAGGGCAATAAATTTCCTGGCTCTTGACATGGAAAGCATTTCCAGTTCCTCAAGAACTGTTTGCCTGTTTCCAACTAGTTCCTGGCATTTTGCTGTATTATGGAGGTTTTTTGTAACCAGCTCAGGCTTGCTTGCATTGGGTGCAGGAGTGAGTAGAAAGGGTCCAAATTCCTATGAGCACATTTTCCTGGAAATCCTGTCCTCTTTGTTTGCTTAACTTGGACAGCTCTGGCTCCCTAAGATCTCCAGGGAACTAAACAACCACCTTGCCTCTCTGATCAGAAGAGAATTATGTGACCAGATACAGTACTTGCTGCATCACACCCAGTCAATCTGAAGCCTAAGAAAAATGTCACCTTTTTTTTTGGTTTTTTTAAAGGTAGGAGGCAAACAAGTCCTTTAGAAAACCTCTAGAACTAAGATCCAGAATACATGATGCAGCTACAGTATTTAGGAAGCTTATGAGTTCTTGCAAACACTGCGACACACTCGTTCTGTTTGGAGCCATGGACACAGCAAAGCTGACATAGGTGGAATGTGAGTGCATGGAATAACACAACAGAAGCAAGAGTACAATATTCTTCTGCTCCCATCTGAAATCAAGCATCCATACACAAGTAATGAGCCAGGGAACACTGCATGTTTCAGCCAGGGATATGAAAGCTAAGGACATCTAATATCCAGTGGTAAAGGGAAGTGACAAGGCAAGGCTAAGTGGAATTCTTAAGCTGATGTACCAGCAAAACTGAAACAAGTGTCACATGAAACTCCACGGGGGCAAATTTAACTCCCAGAGCATGCACCAGAACAGGATAGCCATGGGGTAATTTGAGCAGAAAAGAAATGCCTTTGTGCCAGTAACTGCTGGGACACAGATGACAGCAGCATGCGACAGAGCAAAGGTTCCACTTACCTGCACCTGTTATTTCTCTATGAGCAGAGGAGAAGAGAAATATGCTCATTAGTATGGATCAAGTGTTGGGTTTGTAGTGCTGGCTCATCACCTCCCGTGGAAGCATGAGATGAACATGGTGACTGGACACCTCAAGTGTAAGGGGAGAAGTCCGATCCCATGGTGAGTGCAGTCTGAGTACTGTGAGGAGCTCACAGAACCTTAATAAGCCAGAGGATGTTGTCCCTGATGCTGTCAGGAATGTTGGGATAGGAACTGCTGGAGTACCTTCAGTCAAGACCAGAGAGCTTAAATGCAAGAGAACTGCTCTTGATTGAGATCAGAACTGAGAGTCATGCAAGATCAGACCACTACCCCCACCCTGACAAGCCATTTAGGCTGAGCCAGGGGTTTAGACATGGTCACTACATCAGCCTAGCAAACCCCTGAACAGGCCACACTAAGGGTGGGTAAGAAATGCTGGTGAGCTGAATGCACTTCATCATAAGAAAGATGCTAGTAAGAGGAAGTGTAGCCTGTTCCCTGTTCTCCCCACCTCACCAGGAAGCTGCTGTGGCAGGCACTCTGGAGTGCTAAATCTGACTTAGGAGATGAACATGTATGGCCAAGGTTGACATTCAAAGGGGACAAAGTCAAAACCATCTGCAGTCAGAGACACTCGTGGTCAGGAAATGAAACAGAAATGGATCTCAGAGCAAGGCAGGGAAGATCCCAGACTGATCACTATCAGCAAGGCAAAACCACCGAGGTTTTGGTGGTGAAGGATGCCAAGACAGGCAGACATTGCTGTAATCAAAGTAACTGATGAACGTTTGAGGACCTTCCTCACCTTGATTGCTTGTCCAAAAAATCCTTTTCCGAGAACTTCACCATGAATCAGGTCACAGGGCCGGAAGATTTGCTGGGAGCAGCTGGAAGAGGAGCGCAGGGACTCAGAGCGACTGATGTCACGGCTCAGAAGGAGAGGCTCCTTTGGAGAGCTGGGGCCAGGAGACTTGGAAATGCTGTTACTTCTCCTGCAAAACAAGGGTGACAGGAACATCAGGGAAGCTGCTGGGTAACCTTTGGTCCAGCATATCCCATCCTTCACTGCTAAGGGACCAGTTTCTAATGTGCTCCAGTGTTTTTACTATCTCCAAAGCCAGATGCTGTCCCAGCACTGTGAAAGCTCCTAATGAATCCTGAGCAGTTTCCAAGTCAGAGCTGCCTAACAACAACAATCTCTCCTGCACTGGCAGTCTGAGGTGGAGCTCTGAGAACAGGAGGAGGAAGCTGTGCAGACACACATCACTTGCTGTCTCTAAACAAAGTACTGCTAAAAGACTAAATCAGCATCTGAGTGCTCCACTCTTAGAAAGACATTTTCCCAAGTCCCAGATGTCAGCCAGATTTCCCTTAAAAACCTGTTCTACCCCAGTCATCTAAGGCTGGTAAAAACCTGGCTTTTACGTTTTTTGACTCTGAAACTTAGTGGCTTTTCTCTGTTAACAGTAGAGCTCTTTTGTTTTCATTAAGGAAAGTTTGTCATCCTGAAAGGCAATGGAGAGAGAGTACACATCAACAGGGTAATCCAAAGCTCTCCATGACTTCTCCAGTGGTTTATACTACGGCTCACATCAGAGACAAGCCCAGTCCCAGTCATTGTGATCACAAGGCCTAAGCTGCCCAGCCAGGGAGCACAGGCAAAGGCAACACAGCTCAGAGGCAGCGCCTCCAAGTGCTCACCTGAGGGAGCGCCGCCGCAGCGTTCCCTCCAGGTTCTCCTTGATGTCCAGAGGCGAGAGGGAGCGTGGGGAGATGGGAGTCTTCATGTGTGAGGGAAGGCGGGAGTCCAGGCGCAGCCTGTCCAGGCGCTGCGACACCGGGTCGTGCTCTATCAGCAGCTGCAGCGTCTGGCTCGTCTTGCGGATCAGCTCCTCCACCTGCAATCAAACCAAAGGGGCAGGGTAGCAGCAGGAATGCAAACGACAGGAGGCAGAGGAGACACAGGGAATGCCCCTCAGGAAACAGAGGAGAGAGTTCAGTGACATCACTCCATAGTTGTGGTTTAGTTGTGTGCACCACCACTGTCTACCAGACAAATCAGGCTGGCAACACAAGTTCCTTGTGCTACCCAATACTTCTTTCTGCTTGGCTACAAGTAATCTATATAAAAGAAGATGTGGTCAGGCTGGAGAGGGTCCAGAGAGCGTCCACAAAGATGAATGAAGTGCTGAGAAGCTGCCACGTGAGGAAAGGCTGAGATAACTGGGTGTGTTCAGCCTTGAAAAGAGAAGGTTTAGGGGAGACCTTATCACCATGTTCCAGTATTTAAATAAAGAGCGGCTACAGAGAAAATGGAGACTCCCTTTTTACAAAGAGTTACATGGAAAATACAAGGGGTAACGGGTACAAATTAATCCTGGAAAGATTCCAGGTAGGCACAAAGACAGTTTTTTACAAAAAACAATCAGCCCTTGGAATAATCTTCCCAGCAAAGTGGTGGATTCCCCAACACTGGACACATTTATATTTCAGCTGGACATAGTGTTCTAGATAGTGCTTTTACCAAGAAAGATTGGACCAGATGATCCTGGAGGTGCTTTCCAGTCTGGTATTTTATGACTCTATTAAATACTGTTCTTTTTCTGAGAAGTGTTCAAAAACGACACAAGATTGCATCTTGAACAGTGCTGCAAAGAAACAGCTTTGCAAAAGCTGCATGGAGATTTATGTGAAAGATGCCTTGTGTTCTCTTCAGTACCAACAGTAAATAAAACCCTTGTGAAGTGAAGGCAATTGTGTCCCCCCCCTTACACTCTTGCAGCAATACCTGGTATCTGTAGAAAGCATCTACTTGTAAATACAGACAGCAAATAGGTTTTTTGCAATGGGAAATGTCCCCAGGATCCCCAGTGCCTCTAAAAGGATCAGAACTGTGCACTTCACCAGCAGTACATGGGAAAGTCTTCATAGCCCCTCTGTCCTCTGATACCTCCCTGCTGTACTTTGAATGCCACAAAATCAGGACTGAATCCTGACTGCATTTCCATCTGTTACCTTTTCCTCTTCAGTCCTAAGGCAAAGCTTGCCTTCACGTTTATTCCTCCTGTCAGCACAAGTACTAGAGGTGTACACATTGTATGTAGGGTGGGAGAACAGTGTCAGGAGAGAGAAAAGATTTAGGAAGGCAGGAGAAGGATAGAATAGAACTGTACCCACCTCCTCCACCTGTAGTGTACGAATGGGAGCTCCATTGATCTCCAGGATACGATCTGCAGGGTGGATGGCATTTCTGACATCTGGGCTGATGTGCATCCTGTTAACTCTAAACATGGGAATTACAGTCTGTATGTGAAATCAGTTTAGCCAAAATTATCAAAAACATGTTCCAAATACTGCTATTTTGAAATAAAACAATGCTAATCTACCAACACAGGGAGCTACCATTAGACCAAGTGCTTAGGCCTGAGCTGGTTTGGAGAGGGAGCTTCATATGACCAGTGGTAAAGTTTTAGTCCAAATGTTTTGTGTTCACTGAAGGAGACAGCACTGAGAGATACAATTATCAGTTAAGGTTGTCACAAGACTGAAATTAAGACCAAACACTAATGATTATTAGCCAAGCTACATCCCTGTAATGCCAAGATTCCCTCAGGACAACGGTGCTAAAGGATTTTGACCAGCTCCCTCTGCACAGACATGTACACTGCACAAAATCTGGTCATACTCACTCTTTCACCTGGACACCAGTGGCATAGCTGGAGCAGCCACCTTCAACAGACACAGAGAAGCCCCTCTTGCCATCCGTGGCTGCAGGCATGGAGATGAGGGTCAGTGTATAAGGCAGCTGCTCACGCAGAGACTCCGTGGAGTGCTTTTCTATCATCGGTGTCAGCACAATCTGGTTATGGCATTTCCCACTGGAAGAAGTGAAGACAGTCATTATGGCAATGTCCCATCCCTCCCTGCCGAACTCACACATCTGAGTTCTCTCACTGACCACAAGCCATCGTTTTAGTGTTTACACCACTCCTCCCTCCCTCTCTCCCTCCCTCCAAGCATTCCTCAGAGCAGCACTGGCTGAAGCACTCTGAGCCAGCTGCACAGGCTTACACTCAGCAGGAGGCAGCTCTGTGGCAAAGTGCGGCTCCTCTTACCAGTAGAGAGTGGAATGTTGCACCAGTGCATAGGTGTCCCCATCTTCGATGATCACTTTGCAGCTCATACAAGCAAAGCACTCGGGGTGATACTTGTATTCGCCAGCCACCTACAGACAGAAAGGGGAGTAGCTTAGGAGGGCCAAAACCCATCAGCAGATGCAGCTCCTGCAATTTCCTCCCCAATTAACGTGGTCATTCTCATCTCTAAGGCAAGAGGCAGCTTTTCACTGGAGAGTTATATTAGTCCATTCTGTCTTTCCTGAACCCCCTCCATGGCACCTTGTTTGCAGAACTCCAAAACAAACACATCAACACTCTAAGCAAAACTCGTGTCCCAGGAACCACTGCTATATTTGGCAGCTGCTCAGCTATCAAAAATAGTTGATAGTCTGCTGCAGACTAGTAAACAAGGTATTAAACCTTCCTGTTCAGTTGCTCTTGGCAAGATAACTAATGTTACGCCTGAATTAATAAAGCTGAAAGGGCTTTTTTTTTTGGCAGACAGGCAGTGCACAAATGCAGATATTTAACCAGCCAGCTGACAGGAAAAAAAAGTGTGAACTGAGACAACAAAATATCTTTAAAGAATATTTTTATTAATTGGTCTGTTTTTCTATTTTCCTTATGAGAACTTCCTTTAGTGACATTATTATGCAAAGACTTATCCAGGCAATGAGAAATTGTCTGCACAATTCTCAGTATTTCTTTTTGAATTAGCAATCATATTACTGAGCACCATCCTGCTTTTTATTTAATGGTTTTGTTTCATTCTTGGCAGTTTTAAAGTTTAAATATTTGCAAGGTTGTGGCAGGATGGGAACATTTGGATGAGCCCGTATTGTGCAGGAAGAGCTCAATGCAGCAAAGCAGTTGGGGCTAACACTGCTTCAAGACACAGTCAGCCTGAAAAAGCACTCTGGCCACAACCCAGGTGGCACTTGAATGGCAACCTTCCCACAGGCAGGACCTGCTGCTTATCCTGAGAGAGTGCTTTGACTCCACAGAGCAGTGGAAAATCACCCCTGGAGACACTGAGGCACTGTGCTACAGAAACTGAACAATGGCCCCTGAATCACCTTTCTGCTCCTCAGGTCTGTACTTTTCAGCATCTTATTTGTTCATAAGCTTCAGATCCTCTCATCTCCCTCTTTTACCAGCTACCCTCATTCAAAATTAATTTTTATCTAGAATCTGCACACACAAGCTTCATTTGTAATCTTTGATTAGAGATAGTGTAACCAGGAGAGTATTACCCTCAGTTTATTTGGTTATCTGAATACCTAAGGTAACTCCCAACTAAGTTTGAGGAGATGGAGGCAGGCACGTCCTGCCTCCAGGCAGAAATCCTCCAAAGTCCTTACCATCACAGGTCCAGTCATCAGCAGAGAGCAGCCATGGCAAGATTCCCCAAACTTCCCCCAGTAGTCTTTGTGACAGTACAGCTTCCCATCTTTCTCATAGTACCAGTTAGTGAGGGGATCCTGGCATTCAGAGCACCTTGAAGGAAACAAAGGAGCAAAGTTCCAGTTGGCAACAAGTCACTGGTCCTTTGGAGAGCACATTCATGTCCATGGAGAGCACATTCAGCAGCAGTTCACCACCAGGTAGGGCTGCCAGTTATGGATCTACTAAACCCTTCCACTTCCCAGTGCTCTTTGATCTGAAAGTTAGCACCAAACCCAAGATTTGTAAGGAGAGGTGGATTCAACCAGTACAAAGAAAAAAAAGCTTCCTAAGTTTAAAACAAATCCCACACATTGAAACACATCACTAGGTTTATGAATTTTGCTTTGTAAATTTAGCTCCTCTGCTTTCTCCCTCTTTCTGGCTGCAAGTTTCAAGCTGCACAGCTGCCCAGCACAGTGAGAGCTCTGCTCTGTTTCTGCTCAGTGTTTCTATAGCATCACCCTTGTGCCAAGGCACCTGCCTCCTCAGCCAGTGTAGGAAGTGGGACAGAGAGGCAGGATCCACTTCCCTTTGAAATGCAAAGCGAGTTTTGCACCAACCTTTCTGGAAAGTTTTTCTATTGTTCTGCAGGAAGGCCCCTCCCAAAAGGTAAACTGCAGCACTCTGCATTTGAGGGAGAGTTTTCAAAGCAATTCATCCCCTGAGCTCCATATACCTACTGCATCCACCAATTAACTGTGATGAAAGTCCACCTCTCCCAGCTAATTGCTCTCCCTTCTGCTGATCACAGTGCATGAGAAAATAAACACCACAAGCAAGCCACCAAAAACCCCTAAATAAAACTTATTCTCTGATTTCATTAAGAGAATCCCCAAATCCTTCACATATTTGTCAGCCTCTATTTCAACAAGAAACCATTATTAATCATCTATCTACATCCTTTCAAGAAACAAACCTCTCCCCCCCAAAAAAAAATCAAGGAAAAAAAAGCAGCAATTGTACTGCAGATACCCTTTTAGCAAATCACAAGCAGAACCCAGGCTTGCTGAATACAAAATAATCCTGCCTCAGCAAGGTGCACTGGGCAAGGGAGTTTAACTTCAGCAGCATGGAGGTGTGACTTACTGGAAAGATAAGGCACAGACAGGAGTTGCCTCAGTAAGGATTATTCCATTAGCCCTGGGCAGCATGTTCTCAGACTTTAAAAGGAAAACAAGTCTGGCACTGGCCATTTCTGAGTGCAGAATCCAAAGCAGGTTAATCACCAATAACTGGTTCAAAGAAACACCTTGAGGATCAATGCTGTCACCAGTACAATGCTTTTCCAGATGTGAGAAGACTTTCTTCTGTCCCCTGCCCCACTGCCTAACTCAGTTTCTGCACTGGTGGGGAGCCCCTGCAGTGGGATGGGGGTTTAGGTGGGTGTCCCTCAGCACCCAGTGTGCTGGAGTCTGCTGGTGGCACTGGAGCAGCCCTTTTTACATGCTCCCAGGCCTAAGAGGAGAGCCACAGCTGACTTCACCTCTCACGAGCTTCCTAAAAGCTTATTTGTGCCAAAGACATTCCTTGTAAACTCCAGCAGCTTGTAATGAGTGTGATGATATGTGAGGCTGGTCGTGCTCCAAGAGAGCACGGAGAGAGTTATTTGCTCCATCTCAAGAGACTGCAAAGCAACAAGGTAAAGCTGCTTGCATGCAGCCTTGGGCTTTAGGGAAAACACACCTCATGGAGTATTCAGAGTATTCAGAGCCATACCCTCCCCTCAGGAAGACTGCTCCTTAAAATTGATTTGGCTACTACAGTGTTTGTTCTCCCAGCTGAGGAGCATCAAGTCCTGTCCCCCCTCCAAGTGATGGGAAAGAACTGCAGCACATGCAACAGGCCCTGCCAATTTTGTGTGAAGCAGAGGAAGCAGTCATTTAAGATTGCTGTACATGGTACGTACATCACTAGAGCCCCAGCCTGGGGGCACTGTCATGGTTACACCCTGCTCCTGGTATGCAAGAGACCCAGAGGGCATCCCAGTGCATTCTGCCTTCAACCACTGGCCTTTGGCTTCCATTTGCAGTAAATACCCCGTGCTGAATGAGCAAATAGGTGAGTGGGAGGGAAAAAAGAGCAAGTGGAGACTAACAGCAAAGATTTCTATCACTTTGAGGCAGGAACATCTGGCTCAGCATGGGCAAATTGGATCCCTCAGACTTATCCAACTCCTCCATGCATGCCTGTACCAGTGTGTGTGCTCCAGGAGTGATTACATCTTCAAGCAGGGAGCTGTGACCAGACCTGCACTTGGGATACAGACAGCAATACTGGAGACTGCTTCACCAGGATTTCAGGACTTGATTTTCTAGGTTCTCTCCGTGCAGGTGGGTCATTTACTGGTTTTTAAGCACATTACCCCTCTTCAATTTCACCTTCAACCCCTTCCTTATTCTCCCTAAGTAAATGTAAAATTTTTGCAAAAGCAATATAAACTGCAATTCTATTTAGGTAGGTTCCATGGGATCATGTGCATTTGTCTTCCCTTTACCCTTCCTCTAGTACTAAATGGTTTGATTCAACCTCGTAGCACTTAGTTAAGTTTGCTTCCATCCGGAAATAAGCACTGGTATCTAATTTGGAACACACCCGTAGCAAAATGAAGGTGAGGAGGTGGAGCCAGCAAGCAGTCAGCTCTCTGCTATGTAATTAAACAAATCTGGGCAGGACAAGTTTGCAGCTTAAGGCTCAGAACCCCACCCTGGGCAATGAGGCAACAGGAACAGAGCAAACAGCCCTGGAGAGAAGCTGGATGCTGGAATGGGTCTAACTGGCTGCTGTGTTAATCCCTGTCAGGAGCAGGACACGGCTGCAGCCCCTCTGTCACCTACCATCCATCCTGTAACCTTGAAAAGCCTTACATTTGGCAGGTGTGGGAAACTGGCTGACAGCACACAGGTACAGCTTCAAGGCCTTCACCAAATGATAAAAGCATCACACGATTGTTCCACAAGGCTCTCATTGAAGAAATATGCCAGAATTTTATCCCAGAAGATACAAGAGTTGCCATTTCTTCCTCTCCCGCCTCACTGGAGATGTGCCCTTGCACCAAGGTTCACATCAGCTGAGACAGGAATACAATTACTGCTACAAGTATTAAGGAAGCTAACTTTTGCCAGTCACCACAACCAAAAGAAAGGAGTATGCCAAGCTCCTCTATTTTATATAGATTAGAAACCACTAATCTTCTCCTAGATTATTTGCTATTTTTATTACAGAGTAGCAAACCATAGTAATCAAGTTTCATGGAGGACTGGTAACAGCCATACTTGAGGTGTTTCCTCTTGCTGCCCAGCCACCATTTTCAGAGCTGCAGAACCCTGCTCTGATTATACAGACCAGACACAATAATTCTTCACTTCCCAGCTTTGGCTATACAAATAAATTGATCTGCCTCCCACAGCCATCCTCCAGGAACCACAGGCAGCATTTGAGTGCTGAGTTCAGCCCTGATGCTCTGCAGCACAGCAAGTGCAGCTAGAGCTCACAAATCACTGTTCCATGGACTCCTGCTTTTGTGGGGGGTGGTAGGAGGATCAGGTCACAACAGGTAACCAGCCTACATTCAGCTGAAAAGCAGCACTGGTGGCATCTCTTTTTCAGCTAAATGAAAGCCGATACCTCCATGGAAGCAAAGACTTCCCTGCACTGAAGAGACAGATCCCTTGGAGAAGGGCTCATTAACAAAATGCCCCCCTCACACACACTGTCAGGCCAGATCAGTTAACGCCAGACAGGAGAGCCTGGTTCCAATTCTGCAGGCAGGGCAGGGAGAGGACAGTCATGCAGACAGAATAAAGCATTACCCAGCCTGTAGCTCACCCAAAGGCTTACTCACCCGGGCTTAGCAGCAGTGTGTGCACTGCCTACGTAAGAGACACCACACAAGGAAGAACAGATGCTAGAAGACAGACTACTAGAAAGACAGACTGCTTAGGCTCTTACTATGCAAGACCATTTCCACACACAGGAGAAGGTGTATCTGTGGCTTAGCATAATACCCTACACATATTACAAATAATGAGTGTCTGCTCACTTTCCTTCCTCTGAAAGCAGCTGCTGTTTCAGAAAGCTGCCTAAAGAAGCTCAGCAACTGTGCAGCAGTATTTACTCCTATCCTAGACTGTTTTACCAACAGGCTCCTTACTCCCAAACCAGTACAGAAGTGTTTGCAGAACAGGATCAATAACAAGCAAATGCGAGCAGAGGGGATAGGAGGGAGACAATGAAAGTGCAAGCTGTGCCTTTCCCCATCCATGCACCTAATCAGCACATCAGTGTCAATCACCAGCCTGGCTGTGTTCAGCCCCATTGACTTTTCTCACTGTGCAGATGCAATGCTATCAAAGTGTTTTTCTGGAACTATTGCCCTTCTCGATTCTCATTTGTTCAATTAGACCAAAACTGACTAAAAGTTGAATTAACCAAAATATCACAGAAGAATCCTTTCCACGTAAGGGAAGTGTGCTGCTCATGCCTAGTTACCTGCAAAGTGCCTGATTTCTTAAAGGATTATGTGCTGCCTGGCTGCAGATTACATCACCTTCCTGAACTCCCACAGCAGCACCTCACCTCACCCAGTCACAAGGAGCTTTGGAAGAGAAGCAGCAGTCACATTAATCTCATTCCTCTGCTGATGAGCAAAGCACAGGGGCACAGGGTACAGTGGCACATCGAGTGCTCT
This sequence comes from Alaudala cheleensis, assembly GCA_013398995.1. Taxonomy (NCBI): domain Eukaryota; kingdom Metazoa; phylum Chordata; class Aves; order Passeriformes; family Alaudidae; genus Alaudala; species Alaudala cheleensis. The sequence goes on from VWYE01003781.1 coordinate 322,959, forward strand.
CTGGAAGAGAGCCTGCCTGGCTGTGCACACACTGGAGCTGTGCACACACTGGAGCTCTTCCTCGAACCAGGAAGCTGGGAAGGGACTGGCAATAGAAATCTTCCCTGTCACCCCCTCAAAGCAACATGGGATCCCAGTTTGAGGCTGCTGTTTCCAGCACACAAGCACAGGACCTCACTCTTCCAGCCTCAACACTGACTGCCTGGGATGGCATCACAGGGGGAACACTCTGGTGCCCACTGCTAATCCTGTGCAAGACTCACCGAAAGGGATCCTTGGGAGCGAAGTAAGCTGGAGCAGACAGGTAACTTCCCATCTTCAACACTGGAGAAACCGGATCAGCCACAAACTTGTCCAACTGCCTCTGAACAGCTCTGTTCTGCCAACATGGCAGCAGCCAGTGCTCATTTACTCTTGCGCTGATTCAGATCCTTCACCTCCCTTTGAAGCTGCCCAAGGAATGCCAGGTCTCTCGGCTGCTCATTCCTTTCCACACTTCTCCTGGCTCCCATTGCTATAACCGTGTCCTCCTGCGCTCAGCAGCAGCAGCTCGGGAAGGACAGAACACTGCTAATCGGGCTAGTGGGACATGCTGCTGCAGTGGTTCTGCGAGCTCTGCTGCCTGCTCACCACTGGCAAGTTTTCCCTTCTCTGGTTCCACCCAAGGGTGGGAGGGGAGGAGGAGCCATGGCAGGCGGACAGCGGCGGCTCCAGAGCCTCAACAGGCTCAGCTCCTTCACAGGGGTGGAGCTCTGACCCAAAGAGGGGCTGCGCATTTAGTGCTGAAAGAGAGCAGCTTTGGCCAAGGAATACAAGCACACACACGTGAAACTTGTCTTTGCAGCAGCCGCACGTTCTAAAGGAGGAGTCAAAGACGGCAACGAGCCACATCTCCAAGTCTATCAAATTAACTATATCCATTCCTAAACCCTTCACAGTGAAGGGGGTTATCCTGCCTTCACAACACCTACAATCCATTCACCCTGCTGCAGGAGGTAACTCAGTGTGGTTCATCCAAGGAAAAACTGCTTTCTTTCCAATACTGTTTTAAGAGATCATTACAATCCTTTAACTGAACCATCATCTCCTGAATGGAAGCTGAGAGGTATAAATGAGCACGGAGTACTCTCCCCAGCTCACAGCACACGCGGTTGTATCACTGTGCTTGTCTGAAGCCAAGCATGATCTCTACTGACCTAATCAGCTAAAGCTGCTCGCAAGACACTCAAAAATGCAACAAACATATGCTGCTGCACCAAGCCCGCCCATTTCTGTGCAGTCAGCAAAGCCTGGCATGCCTGAACACAGCCTGAAAACCATACTCTGTTCCAGAGGCAAGAGCACTCCAGTGTGCTTTTCCTGGAGATGCTCGTCCCAGCTGGCACGCTGTTCCAGGGACGCTTGGGGCTGGAACAAGGCAGCCTTGGCTGCAGATTTGACAGCTGCTGCTCGCTGCTGAAGTATGCAGAAACCTAGGCAGCTTTTTGTGCTTTTTTTCTCCTTTCTTACACTTTTTTTTTTTAACTTTTAATAAGAAGCCACCTTTCTGAAGAGAAAAAAAAAATGTTCCATTTTCCCCACTGAGTGTAAGCTTGGCTGTAAAAGTGCAGTGAAGCCCAGTGCAGCAGAGCCCGATGTGCTTGTCAGTTCCAGCACGGGTCTAATTCCCTCTGACATTTCACACAGCTCTACTGGAAGCAGCAACACGGTGAGTCTGTGTCTAGGAATGCGCTCTGGTCTCCCACATTCTCTATACGTTGCGTGCTGAAAGGGGCCAGCGCCGCAATCCTGCGCTTCCCTGGCCATCAGCACACACACACCTCCAGCGAGCCCGAGCCCCTCCCGCCCCCAGCACCTCCACACAAAAGCCTGTCCCCACAACTCTGCTGCCATGGGCTCAGCGCCCTCCGAGGGGCATTCCACGTGACCTCATAAATCCCAGCTCTTCAGACGAAACCTTTGAAGATTTGATCCACAGATGTGATAAGCAGCCAGCTAGGCTGTGAATGAAGCCAGCAGATAAAGCCGAACTTCAAAGTAATAAAAACCACCCAGACAGCTAAGCAACTAGGAAAGGATTTTAAGGCTTCCTTAAAGCCAAAGGACACATAGTCAAATGTCTATTTAAACAGGAAACTTCTTATCAAAATGATTTTACTTTTGCAGCAAGACCCAGCAGCAGCAGCCAGTAAGTTACTTTGGCTACACAGAAATGTCTTGTTACTTCTTGCTTTTTCTGTTGTCTCTATGACCTATTTGAGAACACAATGTCTTTGATAAAAGGGCTCTGGAAAAGGTGTTAATGTGTTCATACATTCTAGATCTGAATTCCTGCCAGAATGACTGCATTTAAAAAATGCTGATAACAGGTGTGTGTGTGGGGGGGTACCTTTCGTAATTTTACCGATACCATCTCTGGGGGCCAAAATGCAAGGGAGTAAATCTCTTTTTCACCAAGTCAGACATCAGCAACTTCTCTCTAGCAAATGCTGACAGCATTTCCACCACAAACAGGCAATCATCACGGGGTGGGGGGAGCTTTTTTCCTCGTTATGGTTTAGAACTGTGCAGTAACTTTTGCCAGAAAGACAATAACTATCAAATGAAAAGGAACACGTGAAAAACCTTGACAACGACTTACATGGTATTTATCACTAAGTCTCAGCCATTACAGATGTATTCCCACAGAAATGAATCACACAGCTGTTGTGATATTCCAGTGATGATTACCTAGAGCCAGCAGGGGCTGGGCAGCCTCTCCACACTCTGCCTCCCATCCCGTGCTGCTCAGTAGCAGATCTGCAGACAGATGTATTGCTCAGCACATCCGCCAGCCCTAAGATACACAAACTTATCCTGGCACAGACAGACACTTCGGTATGTGTGGGACTGAGGGAAGAGGAATCTGCTCGATGCCTGAAGAGTTTGCAGTAAGTCTTTCCTTCAGCGCAGCTTGGAGGCATTCCAAATCCTTCAGTGCAATCCCAACACCTCATTGTATTTCCAAGGCACTTAACGTGTAACACGTGTTTTGCTGCTGTTGAAAGACAAGAGTCAGCTCCTGAAACCAATCCAGTCAGCTCCTGAAAGCAGCACCGTTTGGGTCTGCACGTACCTCCGAGAGCTCCTGCACACGGATCTTGAGTAAACTAAACCAAACAGGGGCGTGAAGCTCAGTTCCATCACTGCGTCTCACTTCTGAGCAGCAGCACAACTTCAGAACAACACCCTGATGCTCTCAGTGCCTCACATCACCGAGCTCATTAGGAAGGAGAGTTTTTATCCCCACCACACTTGCCTGATGGCTGCAGCCCTCCTGAATGTGTGGGCTGAGAAGCAAACCAAGGAAATGCAACCCACTGAAATTTCCCAGGTTATACAGGGTTTGGGAAGCAGTGGCTTCTGCTCCGTAAATACAGCAGATGTGGCACTACACCACTGCATCTCACTCCTCCTTAACGTGCTGCTTTGGTCTGTGAAACCGGGAACTCCTCATGGAAGGATCCTGCCTCACTCCTGTGAAAGCCTACCACATTCTGGGCTGTGTGAGTAATTCTAATTACCTTGATATAATAATGCTCGGTAACAGTGCCCTAAAGGACAAACTGCCAATTCAACAAAAGAAAGTTTGGACTGGAATGCCCCATTCCTCCTTAAATGTAAAGGCTGGTCATTGATGCCCGGTATCTGACAGATTCCCCTGAGGAATTCGGCCACCTGCAAAGTGCTTCATTGTTCCTTTGAATGTGTAAACTCTTGGCTCATAGTGATCTGTGCCAATAGGCAACTATTTCTCCCTGAATCTGATAGCGAGCTCCTGAATTTCAGTGCTGAAGAGGACACCAGCAAAGGAAGGTTCCCAGAAGTCTGCAGGATTAGTGAAGAGTTCTCACCTCTGAGGCCCCTTCATTAACTTTCTGTACTTGCCAGAAACTGGAGAAGAGAGGGAAGAGGAGATTTTTATCTTCCTACTTCTACCTTAATTCAGCTGCCTTTTATGACTACTGCTCTCTCTCCTGCTCTCAAACTCAGCTGCCATGTGTATAAACCTGCCTTGTGCTCACAGGTGAAAAGCTAAAGGGAAATTCAAAGCACCAAACATCCCACAATTTAAATTCCTCTTAATACACATCTTTTCTTACATCTTCATTTGTCCACATTTGTGCTTCAAATCCTGTTCAATCATTTGTCCTTTGGGGAGGGAGCTGCTTTTGGAAAATGAAGGCCTGTGCCAAAGAGATTAAATTGACAGAAGTGATCTAAAGTGTAGAAAATACAGCCTGGAGAAAAAGCTAAGTGCACTAAATCCAGGGCTTCTGCCTTGTACGAGGGACTGATGGGAGACAATCTGCCTTCTGACAGGGGAAGGTTGTGTGGATAACAGAAGCAGGAAAAAGCTTGTTTTTCAGGAACATGGCTAGAAGAAATGGATTTAAATTCCAACACGGGATTTCTGAAGATAGTGGACAGAAGGCTCTAACCCTGAGGATGATGAAGTGCCCAGCAGAACAGTCTGGGAGACCAAAACCCTGTAGTCACTGGAGATTGTTAGATGACCAACTCCTTGATCATCCCTAAGCCACAAAAATTACTTGCTTCAAATATAAGTTGATAGTAGATACACTAAAAACAGAGAACAGTTATATAAATCATCTAGTTTATCCTGCACCCCCAGACCAGGTTTAATTATATATAGTCTTCATACAAGTTTGCCTGGTTTGCTTTGCCCTGCCCCCAAATGTTAAAAGAACCAAAGTGATTCACTAAGTTTTGCTGAGAAAGAAAAATTCTGTAGCACACAAAACATAGCATTCAGTATAGAAAAATCACATCTTTGCAAGACAATCAAATCACTAGAGCTGGGAAATTATTAGTGTTTCTCTTCCTGTTCCTTAGGTTGGAGCTTAGGGCACCTCCTTGATCCATGGATACCAGTGCTCTTCAAACTTCTGATGATTTTTCAGCTTTTAATTAACTGGTTTGGGTATAAACTAAACATTATATTTTAAATCTGTGACTGTAAAATCACCAGTAATCCATCACCTTCTGCTACTTTTGAAGATACACTGTGAATATTTTTTTTGGCTTTGGCTTTTGGTTGAGATTTCTGCAGCAAGCCAGTGTTGCTTGGCTACTTAAATTAGGTTTATTTTATAGACATACTCTGTTATTTCATGGTTAGGAAGGAACTGAGCCTCAGCTGTCTTCCTTCCTAAAAAGTGCTTAAGCACCCTGCTGCAGTAGGAATTCCTGCCACCATTTCCAATTATTTTCTTCCTGTGTATCCATTTTCTACCTGGATGTAGTCTACAGCCTTGATCTGAATTTGTGGTTTTCAAGTAATCCAAACTGTATTTTTAACAAACACCATGTCCTTAAGATAAAGCCATACAGCTACGTCTGGGTCTTCTCATTCCATCCTACTCCACTTCAAATACACAATGTCCCTACAGAACGTGGGGACTGTCTTTAATTTTGTTTGTCATTAACTGCAGAAAAACAAAAACAACACAAACCACCAAAAATAAACACTGGTAATGATACTTTATTCAAATGTATAATTCAAAGCATTACCTTCTATTTTGCAATATGGAAAAAAGTTGGACTGAAAACAATAACACCAACAAGCTCTTGGCCAAAAAAAAGCCAATCCCCAACAATCTCCTGATGTAAAAGTGATCCAGACCTAGGAAAAAGGCACCTTTTCACTTCTGTCTTTCCCTTTCTTGGTGTAATGTTTGAATGCAATGCAATGTCCAAATCCAGTCAAACTGTGAAAAGCAATGACCTTTGAAAGCTTGTGCTGTCTCAACAGAGCTCAGAGGCACAAAAGCACATTCAGAGTTAATTCACAACAGACACTGTGACAGAAGCATCTCAGAAACTTCCTCAGCCAGACCCAACCCATCGGATTCAAGCCTAAGGAACCAGCTGGCCAAAGAACAGTTTAAAACATCCAAGATCTACAAACAGGGATTTGCTCTTCCCTCAAGGCTCAGCAGAGAAAAAGCAGATTTCAGAGACAAAAGCTCCTGTACATGGAGTCTGAGGAAGGAGGGAAGCGACAAAAACGTAAATCCTCAGAGACGCTGGTGTACGTCAGCTCCCGCCTGCACCAAGCCTGACCAAGAATAAACAGAGCTAACGAGCCTGGAGCAGTGCCAATCAGCATTAGGGAAATTCTGTGCCAGGCCAGGGAGTCAGCTAATCCACAGGAAGACTGTAAAAAACACTCCACAAGAGCTGCCGGAACTCACAGCTACCAGCTGCCAAAGCCTCCTACCCTCAGAGGCTTTTTCAAGTCTGCCTTTGGGATAGCAGGCACAAGACTGCTGCTCAGCATGGTTTAGGGACAGCAGGAGAAAAGGAGGGACACAGTGAGAACTGGAAACTTGTTTTCATGTACAGTCCTACCCTGGAACTAGGAAAAAGGGGAGGGCAGCTTCCTTTCCTGCAGGTTCCAACTGCTCACTGAGCACAGCAGCCTCAGTGGGTGCTCGAGCTTGCCAAAAGCACAGAGCACAAGAAGTGCATCAGCAAATGCAAAAAGTGACTACACAGCTCAGAGAAAAGTTGGTGTCATCACTTGTATAAAACAAACCAGCCCAGAACCAACAACCAAACTTCCATTATACAATGTAACCTATGAAAACAAATCCTCTGTAAAGTGTCCCAAAGGCAGGATTTACCTCCAGCTCAGTTATTCCTCACCTCAGCAGCCCCAACAGCAAGAAGCACCAAGACATTTGCAAATCAAGATCCACAAGAGAAATACATTTAATGGCAAGAGGGACAGACTTCCCAGCACACACAGCTTGGGGTTTGGCTACTGGCACAGTCTAGGGATGCTCAACAACAGGATACTAGTCCTTCAGGGAGAAGAGAAAACCAGGGTTAAGAAAAGCTGCTCATTATAGCCAAACATGAACACTAAAACCAACAGAAATCCAAAATACTGGGATTTGTCATGATATCCAAGTGTAATTGTGATTATTAATGTGTCACTGTAACAGCATTTTCCAAGTCAACTGAGCCTGCACTGCTCTGGCAGCATGAGATGCTTTATTTTTTTTTTTTAATATACCAATAACCACAATCCTCACTTCAACGAAGTTGGGGTATTTTGTTGGGGTTTTTTTTGTTCTTCAAACAAGGACAATAGGTGCTTATTTTGGCACAGAAAACATTCCTCCAAAACCACACTTTGGCTTCCTTTTCCCCTACTTTCTGTAACAGTATCCAAAACATTAGCCTCCCCATATTCAAGGCAACACAGAAGCCAGTAGAAGCTGCAGGTAGTCACCCCCTCTGAAAAATACAGACCCCTTAAGAAATGTGATTCTGGAGCACAAAACCTGGACTGAGTATTCATGGAACACCAAAAAGAGGCATTACTCCTACCACCAGGAAAAAGCATGGCAGACATTCCTTTTTGTCCTTGCTGACAGCAACATTATCTAACAGATTTCATAAGTTTGGTTGTTTTAAAGAGTCTGAAAGGGAGAGAAAGCAAAAGGCAAGATCTCTCTCTTCCCTCCTCTCTATCAGCACCCTGATAACAGCCTTGCACCTACCACACAAAGAAAAAGCAACAGGCTGTGCCAATTGCCTGGGCACTACTTTGGAATGCTGCAGAAGACAAACATGCAGGCCATGGCTTCTGCCACCACCAGTAAATCAGAGCTCTTATTTGCCCTTTATCTGTGTCCCGTGTGCGTCAGCGCAGCCACGCTCTGCCAGGCAGTGCCAGCTGCTCTGGGGACTGGATGTCAGCCCTCAGGTACAGCCACAAACAAGAGCCTGGCACAGGTCAGGCACACAGATCACTGCAGGAATTCCCAGCTCGTGCTGGGACTTCACCACCAGGTCCCAAGCAGGGGAACAGCACAAGGAGGGTTGAAAGGCTGAAGCTTCACCTACCGGAAACAGGAGATGTGCCAAGCTTCATTGACGGTCTTGTGCAGGCGCTGCCCAGCAGCAATGCTGTCCCCACACCCCAGACATCTCCAGGCTTCTTCACCTGCATGCAGCAACAAGGGCACAGACAGCAACTGGGTTACTCCAGAGAAAACAAAGATTGGTACATCTTCATAAAGCACAACCTGAAATTAAGTAAGTGACAGGAAAGCTTTCCCATATAGAAAGCTGCAGGCAGTCTATAACCCCAGAGTGGGAGCTCCCAAATCAAACTCTGGTATTTTGTATATTTTTTTTTCTCCAGATGTGGCATCTGTTCCTTCACATTCTGCAGAACTAAAAAATATGACTTTTCACATAAAACAGCTCAGTTACAGTTCTGTCAGAGCAGATATTTCAGGAAGGCAACACTGGTCTAGTACAACTCCAACAGAGAACCATGCTAGGCCAGGAAGCCACACTACTGCTTCCCCCCCAGCACTGACTCAGCACACAACGTTTGCTCTCATTTGTATAATTAACTGGATTTCCCAGAACTGAAAGAAAGGAAAGGCAAACTTTATTCAGTAGAGAACAACTAGACTACCAGGAAGGAATTACACTCTTGAATGAATATTCCCATAGAGACTGTACAGTCAACATCAGACTACTGTCAGACTTAGGAAGGGGGAGTGATGCTACTGGCCTATTGCCCTTCCAGAAAATACTTATAATAGAGCTATAATAGTTTTTGCTAGAACTGCCAGAAAGCCCCAGAGAGAGCTGGTTACTTAGAAGCAAGCAAGCTAGGAAAACAGAATGAAAGCTTGTGCACAAAGAACATTTGGCACACAGATAAATGCTATCCAAAATCCCAAGGGCAGTGCAGGCATATTAAAGAGTCAGGAATCTTAGTCCAGCACAGGATGGCACAAGAAATGTGGCACAGAGCTGAGCAGATCTCAACTGCTACCAACAGTTTCCTTGCAGCAAGGCCGCATTAAAGAAAAAGGTGCACTTAGAAAGGAAAACCACAAACCACAGACTTCCCTTTTCCAAAGAATGGTACAACTTGGTAGTTCCTTAGGCAAGTTGATGCCACTGTTAAGTTCCTTGAAGCTACACAAAACAGAAGCCATCAGTCTTCCATGCACCTTTACCCTACTGTGTAGGTCAACAACAACGTTTAAAATTAACCAAGGTGAAGATCTTGCACTTTTTACATGAATAGCTATTTCAGGGAAAAACCATTTACTGCTCAGCTACAAGCATCACTCTCACCAGACCAGCAGTACCCAGAAAGGTCTCTATGCAGACTACAAGGCTCAAAGGGTTCCTTCAGATGTGACAGCTGGTGTAGGTTGTGCATCAGCTCCACACCTGGAGCACCTGCCCCGTGCCCTCCTGCTAATCCAGAACACTAAGAACTCCACCTGAGCTCAGACCTGCACAGCTGACTAAAGGCTGGGAAAAACCTGACACTACCCGTGTTGTCCTATAAAGCAAACGGCTTTCAGCACACCCAACGGGCTTGGGAATAAAAGGCAAAGCTACGTGAGCCTGTGCCTCCTTGCACAGACAGCCAACGCTCTCCTCTCCGAGCAGGGCAAGCCCTGGAAGTCAGCTGAACTTCTGAAATAGCTGCAGGCCAAAAACACCTGCAAACCAAACATTCTGCAGCTCCATCCCCTCCCATTCAGTGTCACCAGCACAACACACACGTGTCAAAGCGGTCTATTGTCCTATTAAAGACATTTAAAGATCAATTGACTGCACCACAGCTGATTAAAAGCAACAAATTACTCCCCGACCATCTTACGGAATCTGATCCAACAGCTCCAGAACTCCACAGAGCAGTCAGTTCCTACTCTCAGCTGCAGTGCTACATCTGTTTAAGTGTATCCAAGGAGGCTGATTAGCCCACGAACGGAAACGAACAGTCCTCAATCCAACAGAAATTGCTTCAGTATGCACGATAAACGACGGAAATGAACAAAACAGAGCAGGAAACAGTGCGAAGGAAACGCAAACGGACATAATCCATGTAGCAGGTCTGTCGAGTTCCCCAGGACGCGAGGAATGTGTCAGACTGCCAGCTAGGAGCAGCCGCAGCGGCCCCGGCGGGCACCGGCCGAACCTGGGGGGCACGGCGGGACCTCGAGCAGGACAACAGGGACGGGTGAGTGGCACCGGCAGGGCCGGCGGTCACCTGAGCAGCAGGACCCCGTGCCGGCCGCGGCAGCCTTGGTGCGGGACACGCCGCACCTCCCATGGCCCTCCCGCGGATCTCATTGCACCGGGGCTACGGAGCCCCGCCGGGAACCCCCGGGCCGCGTGTGTGGCCGCCAGCCGGCGGTGCCACCCGCCGGAGGGAGCCGCGGGCCGGCTCCAGAATGCTCCGCAGCCACGGGCTGGCGTCCGGCCGGGGCGCGGGGTCCGGAGGCCGCCCCGCGACCCCGCCGATGCACCGCATANTGGCAGCGGCCCCCGCCCGCAGCCCCGCCCCCTTGTGCCGCTGAGGGCGCGGCCCCGCCGCTCCCGGCCCCGAGGCAGCGCAAAGGAACGGCGGCGCACTCCGCTCAATGTAAAACCATTTTTTAATTCTAAATCACTTTCACAACAGTGAAAATTAGTGAGGAGGAACGGTAACGCACTAACCGAGCCGTCCGGGCCGTGTGCGGTCGGGTTACGGGGCAGGGGTACATACAAAAGCACACCAGGGAAAGGGAGAACCAAGCGTTAACACTTTTAGACTATTTCATCCTTGAATTACCGGAAAATAAGAGCTCTCAGTCATGTTTCTGCAGCCTTCTCTAAATCCATTATCTCTCTCACTCCTAGATGGAAATCCCCCCCCAGCCATTAAAATTCTGGTTTTTAAAATGTATGACTTAAATATGTATCAGTACCTCTTTAATCTAGTGCAGTCACTTCTCTATTCTCTATCCCATCTCTTTATGGGATAAAAGTTTCAAAGGGCTACCCTCCTTCTCCCTGCATAACCTCTCAGCATGGAGTTTCTCCGTACAAAAGGAGAAGGAACCCATCCCTCACTGTCACATGAAGCTTCCCTTCCCATCAGCAGGTGGTGCTGACTGCGCAGGAGAGGAACCCAAAGCTGCGACACTGTGCGACAACCCAACAAAACCAGCCTTTCTCCTGGGAAGGGCCCCAGTTACCAAGTTATGCACTTGAGAAGAACCCTGTGCCGAAGTTCAGCTTCTCAGAAGTGTCGAAAAACAACAGCTGAAGCACCACCTCAGCTATAAATAGTGGAGCAATATATTCTGTCAGATTATCATCGAGTCAGGTATAAATCTGACGTGACAAAACACTGCAGAAGCTTTGCAACATTCTACTTGCCAGATGGAATTCTGGAGGTAGGCAAGTTAAACTTCAGTCATCCTCTGCCTTGACACTAAAAGGGAACAGTTTATAATTACATAAATAAACTTCTACAACAATTAATCAAAGATGTTCTGCCCAGGAAATTCTTCCATACATTAAAAAATCCCAAGCTATTGAAACAAAGTTTCTATCGATTGATTTGTTTATCAGTTTTCTGTCTACTGCCAGGGAAGTCACAACATTCATCTTGCAGGAAATCATGACTATGAGCGACCTGAATCAAAAAAATCTAAAAACAGTAAGAGAAAAACAAAATTGGAATTGCCTAGTCAGAGAAATATGAACTGTTCATCTTGCTAGGGAATCTCTTGTACCTGTTCCAAAGGAATCTACACAAATACATCAGGAGTACTCTTTAAAGCTAAATACCCAGCAGGATTCCAAAGTGGCTGCAGAGTGCTCACCTTCTGAAATATCCCCTCAGCACATTAATGGTTGTGGTCTCCTCCAGCACTTCAAATGAAAATCTTTGGTAGATACTGCAGAGACTCCTGCGCTGTGGCTGTTCTGCTGTGGCATGGGAGAAGGTCTGTGTGCACCTGCAGAGAGAAGCTCTTCCAAATGTTCCCTACTGAGCATGTGCTGGCAAAGGCAGGATCTCATGTCTCCTCCTGTGTACTTTTACAGTATGACAAGTTTTACCTCAGAACTCAAGTACAGATGCCTTTTGTTCCTCTCCCCAAACAAGCTGATCTCAGATCTGTAATAGGATTTTATCTGGAGTACATGACCTTGTGTAGAAAGTCTCAAAGCCTTGGGGAAGATAAATGTCGCTACAGTGACGAGGTTTGAGGGGATTATCCGGGAGTGCAGCCACAGGTGCTGCACAGAGCTGGGAAGACAACACTGTTTGTCAGTGAGCCACTGGCCTGGCTCCAGCAGCCCCAGCTGCCTCCACAGCCAGAGAATCTTCCAGTGTCTGGCTCCAGCATGCTCAGGCTTTAAAAAATTGCAGCATAAATTTGTATCCCTTCTAACAGCCATCAGAACCATCAGGAAGGGTTTTCCATCACACCGGGAAATGACAGACGGAAAAGAAACCAGTCTCCAGCCCTGGTTCTGTTTGCATCACGTGCCGTGCCCCAGAGAGTCCCAGCAGTGCTGCAGATCATTTCCTGGAGAAGGTCAGAGGTTGATGGAGACATTAAATACCACCTGCAGCTCCGGCAGATCCATCGTGGTTGCAAAGCAGGAGATACTGGTCACACCGGAGAAGTTTCCTTACCTGCCCAGTGTACCTTGGGATAAGTGTCTATCCCACAGACCTGGTGTCACTGATTGGCACAGGATATCAAAGCAGCACTCCTTTCAGAGTGCAGCTCAATGCTAGGCCCATGGTTTGTGGCAGGAACCTGTTGTACAAGATATCTGAGCTGAAATACGCTTTTCAACCAATGTTTTAATTTCCAACTCTGGTGCAAAATGTGAGATTCCTCATTGTGCTGTACCACCAATTCCTGAAGCCCATAGTTAGCTATGGAACCAGACACCAAGAGGTTTAAAATGGGATGGGGATGCAGTTTGTAACTGTTTCAGTGGCCTTGTTGGTCATGAATATATAGAATAATGGAAAAGACTTATGCAATCAACAGCCAGAACATTATCACCAGTGCCACAAACAGGAAGAGGCGGGAAAGGAACTGCTCATCCACATATTGAGGAGTCCCTGGAACAGCTGGAAAACAGGAAGTAAAAAAAACAAACAAAAGTTCAGCTCCTTCCTCTTCTCCGGGATTGTGTATATTCTGAATATAGTATATTCATACATTGAAAAACATGCAAAGAATCTGCTTGGTGAGAAAGCTGCTATTTCCTACCCTCAGCCTGGCTGGCTGCATGGAAAGATCAGAAAGAAGACAAGTATCAGATCCCTGAAGCAGGACTCCTTAGTTCAGTCCCACCCACAACAGATTTTCAGTGGACACTGAACTATAGTTAATAAGGAAGATAATTTGACCCAAGGACAGCACAGGACCATGGCAATGCTGGTGTGACATGAAGATTGAGTTTGTTCCTCGTAATTCCTGTGCCATACGACATGGTGGAAGATTTGCCAGGCATAACTTTTCACAAGGTAAGTTAGAAAATCCTGGGCAGTAGTGTTCTTGTTCAAAACTGATTGTTTGTCTACAGTGAAGATGGGGGGAGGTTCTCTAGGGAATTGTTAGAGAGCAAGGTCACCCCTTGGAGTAGCCCAACTGGTTTTTGTTAATCAAAAACATGAAGTAATTTCACTGGAAAGTTACTTCTTGTAGAATACAGATGACTGTCCCAAAGATAAATTTCTGAAAGATTAACAACCTTTGCATTCATGATTTTGTGGTACAGAGCACCAGTTTAATTTTTTCCTTCTTCTCTTTCAGGAAATGGTCCTTTCCTGCTGTTTTTAAAATCTGGGTCTCCTTCACATACCCCTAGCGACTCCTTTTTATTATTATTAGAAAGTCTAGTCCAATTTGTCTCACTTTTCAGGAGGAGTCTGCTGCTGTACCAGAGGAGAGATCTGAATTAAAGGAGAGTAATCTCCAGTGCTATTGTTTCTCTGCAGTCCCTGGTCCCCCAGGAGGGCCTTCAGCAAAGGAAGTATGGAAATGACAAACTTGCTTCTTTTCTAAGTCTGTGTAAGATATGTGTACAAAACATATAGCAGGTAGACTGTGTTCTCTACTTAGTGTTATTGCCCTTATTTTGTGTTTCTACTGACAACACTGGTTTCTGTTCAGAATATTTTGTCATTTAGCAGGTTATTTAGGAGTTTGTACAATGTCTGTGACAGGACAGAGGAAGGGTCCGTGGTACCTGGAGGAGGTCTCCCGTCGTTTATGTTGAAGGCTGTTGCAAATATACCAAAGGGAAACGCCCCAATTCCAAACGACATCTGGAAGCCACCATCACCAAACCCAAAGCCCTGGAACCCCTGCAGAGAACAAAGAACAGAGGACAAAAAAGGTACCAATCATTTAGAGCCTATTTCAGAGTATTTTGTGGAAGTGCAGACATTCCCTCTCACTGGCTTTCCTACAGCTGAAGGAGGGCCACGCTGGCTGGCAGCTCTCAACCTGACACACTTTTGTAGATATCCCCTTAGCTCTCCTGGGTTTAAAATGTTTCAGACAGCAGCAGGTTTGCCAAGTAACCCAAAGGTTTGAGAAAATGGAAACTAGCAACTGCAGTTCTTGCTTGAGGGCCACAAATTAGGACAGTGTTTCTCAATTGTAACCTTTCTCAACTTAAAGTAGTAGGTGTCTGCCAATGTATCAAAATCAACAGAACACATTCTGTTTAGAATGTCTTAACAATGTATCATGTGTTAACAGCTCTTAGCCACATAAGAAAGGCACTTAAGAAAACAATCTAAATTGATTTTTGTGATACATGTGCATTATTTAAACACTCAGTGAAATGATAAATTGCCAGTAGGATGCAATAGAGCATTTGAAGGCAAAGTACAAAATTTACCAAGGGGACTCAAGATGGCAAAATCACCTGGGGCAGGAATGTAAGACATAAGGAAAGGAGGAAAAAAGGAAGTTACAATGCAGTAACAGTGACCCCGTGGGATCCAGACAAAAATACCACATCAAGCCAAAAGATAAGTGTTCTGAATTGAGAGGAATCCTGCTCTGCAGAAGCAGTGTGCTATTTGAGAACCCTGTGTGAATCCAGGGGCTTGTGTCATCCCTAACAACTGGGAGAGTCCACAGTTCTGTAATCCAGCCATCTGTCCTCTCACCTCAGGATTAAAACAGTGATACCAGTTCTGAAAGACCCTCTGGTTTATCACCACCACCAATGGGAAGACAAAGATGATTTTACTCATATAATAAAAGCCAAACGTTTCTTGTTTGAGCCTTGATTTGAGGAGTTGCTCTTTTGACCATACTCTTCCCAAGCATTTTGCCACTAACCCTGAGGGACAGCAAAGCTCTCTGTGGCAGGAGCAGGATCTGAAGAGAACAGGGAAGCAGCACCACTGCTGCCCTGCCTTCATACCCTATCCCTCTGATTTACAGCAGCACCAGCTGAAAGGTTCAAGTAAGGTACAGGAGCTGATTTAATAAGGCAGCAATGCCCTGGTGAAAGAGAACAGCTGAGCTCCCAATACATTCAATACACAAATGCACCTTAATCACACCCTGCAGAGTTGTTTGCTTGAAGCACGAGGGAGACAATCCTCTCCAAGGACCCTGGGCTGAGTTACATGGAAATGTGCCACTGTTTCATCAGGTCATGCTCACTGCCATCCTGCTGAAGAACACTGTGCTCTGTCCTACTGCCACATCTGCTCCAGCTGTGCCAGCTGCTGTTTACATTCCTCAACAAAACCACAGATCCCCCTTCACATTAACATGCATCCAATAGATATTGACTTTCTCTTGCTTAATGCCATGGTACAGTAACATCCCAATGAAATGAGAGAAGCAGGTGTCAGTGTCAAAAATTTAAATTCATACATGGATTACATATTTCTGTGACATGTATGTTTTGACAGAAATACACTTGCACAAAGAATTTTCAAAGCAAAGTGTTCCTTGTATTTAACATGGAGGACAATCAGGTATGGAAAGCTTTTCCAGTGATACCACACCGGGCTGTATTCATGAAGCATGATCCAAGTTGGGCTGTTCTTTGGGATGAATGGAGCTCTGTGCCACACCACAGCTATCAATGATTCATGAACAACCCACTGGGCAAGAGCAGGATGTGTAAGCTGCAGGATCCTCATGCAGGATCTCTCCCACATTGTGTCCTCCAGGATGAATAAATACCACAGTCAATAAAAACAACTAAACCACTCAAGCTTGTTGGATCACTTACCCCTCTGTTCTCTGGTTCAGGTCTCTGTCCTTGGGGTCGTGGTGGAGTTTTCTCTCTGCAGGAAGTTGTGAAATTAGCTCAAGTGCAAGGACATGTGACAACAGTATCTGCAGTAGCCTGGTTAATAATGCAGAACCACCATAAAACACAGTCTCTTGAGACCATCCAGCAGAGCTGGAGCAGAGTGTGGGAGAGCCAACCACAAACATAGCTTTGGGCCTTCAGCAGCACATCACTGAATTAATGCTGCACTTTTGAATAGCAAACACCCATTGCAAAGGCTAAAAGCTGAGGACATGAACATTTAATATAAGCTTCTCTGGTCAGATAACAATCATTGCAACCTGCCACTTGATAATTAATACTTGACTCAAAATGAACTGCCAGTTGAACAAGAAATATGTGCAAACCCAGGCCCTGAAAAAGCCAGAAATACTTGGCAGAAATATCAAATCTATGTCTTTCAACAAAGTATTTATAATTGTGAATCCAGCACTTCAACAGTTTAATCCTAAGACCCTAAACTAAAGTTTCATCTTTAATTTTCAAAAGAAAATAGCTGCATTTAGGTTTCTTACCTGGGGTCCTGTTGCCCAGTGCTACCTCTTCCATACAGAGGAATAACTTTATCTCGACTGATCCCTGCTTTGCACACAGGACACACTTGTCTGTTTGGCCTGGTCTCTAGCCACTAAAAGAAAGGAAATTATAAGAAAATTACTGAAATACCACAAAAATAACAATGCAAACCTCCTTTGCAGCCAGGCAGAAAGACTTTAGCAATTTCTCACAAAGATCTGGAGCAAAACATTTTAGTAAGTGCCAAGTACTCCCTGAAGTGGAGTTGGCACTTTGGCTGTTGTTCTGGTGGGAACAACTTGCTGATGTGTACATACTCAGATCTGTGCTGGAGTAAAATAAGAAATAAAAAGTAGCAGCAGTCCTGCATAGGCCAAGGGCTAGTACAGATAGCCTTCCTGTCATCTATAATGGTACCACAATGTAGAACACTATGTACACAAAGAGAAGTACACTCAGCACTTAAACCTGCAAAGCAAACCCTGCAAGCTCCAACAGTAATTGCACCAAAACTGGAATTACACAGGGTTTAAGAAACTCAAAATGGGAGGCAAGGGGAACAGAATCTAAGTTTTCTTGTTGCTCAAAGAGCAGATTGCAAGCTGTTGCACGTGAAGCTGCATGAGCAGGTTGTGATTGCCCTGGAGAGAAAAGCACATTTGAGAAGAGGGGGATACTCCAGAGAACCAAGGGCTTTATTGAGCAACTGGAGCTGATGAAAGACAAAGTAAAAGAAAACCTGTCTTACCTGGTGTAAACAAGGCCAACTGTGAGCATTCCCAGGACAATTTGTTCATGGAGCAGAAAAAGAGAGGAAAATGGAATTAGTTTGTGAACTCAATATGACAAATGTGCAGCACTCAGGGACAGTGCAGCTTGGAGACAGCACAATCCTGGAATCCAGCTGGGCCAGTTCTGCAGCCTCCCAGTAAAATCATCTTTGCAAGCACAGCCCAAGATTGATCTCCTCTGGTTTTTTTCAGGTTACACAATCTAAATTCCTAATGTGGTTGTGTGCATCTCCCATTCCCAGGTCCTCATCCATCCCAAAGCCCCAGACAGAGGCTGCATTAATCTTAGGGTCTACTGAACAAATTTTCTCTTCTGATACCATGAAAAGATATCCCAGAGCCAAGATGCAAATGAGCAAGATATCAGTAAAGAGACTTTAGGATCTTAGAAGCTTGAGCTGAAACCTCAGCCACATTCACACAGAATATCTCAGGCTGGATGATACCTCAGGCAGCCTCTAGTCCAACCTGATGCTCAGGGTCAGCTATTGAGATCAGACCCAGTTGCTCAGGGCAGAGAAATTCCTATTACACACATTAAATTGCTATGACAAATTAAAAAAAGGTCAAAGACAAGCAAGCTACAAGATAAAACTGCTAAACAGCCATCTGCTTTCAAAATGGTCTCAATAACACCATTCAGACAAGACACCTGGTATTTTTAAAGTTCCATTCTTCCAAATCCTTTTGTACAATAATTTAATCTTATTTTATCTTAACACACCCTAAGCCAGTGATTTTCCATCTCCCCAAATAAAAACCTGGATTTTCAGATGTTTTGTATATTTACACAGAAGAAAAGCACTTTCAGGCCTCTTTTTATTAAAGATTTAGCCCATTGTGTAAAATAAACTACAATCCCCTCACATTTGGCCATGTCAATCCTTAACTATTTAAAATCCAAGAAATGGTATATTCAAACCAGCTTACCCACATCAGAAATTCTGCACATGTATTGTATCTGTGCTGTACATATTATTTCCATGTCAAATTTAAGAACTGAAAAGTTCCTAACACAAGTACAATATCATGGGAAAAGAGAAATAGCACATATGTAAAAAACTTATTGCCTATTTCCTTTTTTATGGTTTAAAAGGAAAAAAAGAGCAAGCTTGTAGGAGAAACTACAATTTGGCCTCCAGAACCTAGATTCATATCCAGGTTTAGGTATGCAGAGGTTAGAAAGGAATTTAGGTCTAAAGAACATATCTGTGCTAGGCCAGACAGCACAAATAAAATAACCCACATAAGCAAACAGTGCCAATGAGCACTGAACTGTCTGTGTGGGGCTGCTTGTTTGTCTGCTTTTACACAATAACCCAGAAGTGCAGGGAGTTTAAGACACAGGAAACCCACTCCCTGGAACACAAGCAAAGAAAACCAGCTGAGGAGCAAACCCAAGCTTCTAAACCAAACCCACAGCCCTCCTCTAGAATTACAGACACCACAGATATTGATGGGATCAGATAGAAGGTGCTCTGGCTGATGGTGGGGCTGCAGCACTCACCAGAAGAGGTGCCCACACAAGCTGATAACTGCATCCTTGGCAGTGTCTAAACAGATGTTGCATTCAAAAGTGTTGTCCTGATTAGTGTTGTCCCCAGAGCCATTGCTGCTGCTGCCACTGGTCCCTCCAGTGCTGGAGCTCTTTGTGGATGCAGAAGTCGTGGTTCCTTTGCTTGCCATCCTCAAGAACCACCCAGGCAAGGTCAAAATTTTCCTCTTGAAATCCTAGCTGTGAGAAAGGGAAAAAACCAAACAAACCTAAACAACTTATTGGCATTATAAACATATTCTGGCCCCATTCCAAACTGGTAGAGATTTATCTAAGAAGCTCTTGAATCCTGCTGTTGATGGTTTTAGTTTAACATAGCCAAGAGAGATCTTTTTTTAGAAGCTAAGCTACTTTACAGTCCCATAGCATGACCTGGCTGATGTGTGACCTGTATTTTACTGATAAGCATCCACAGCCAAAACAACCCCCCTATGCTTTCTCATAAATGTCACTTGCTGTAAGAAGAAGGAGCTCATGTATAACCTAGTTATACATGCTCTAATGAAATTCAACACAAATGTAACTGAGAATGCAGTCTGAAGCAGAATTCAGGAACTAATTAACAGTTTGAACAGACTGACAATGCAGAGTTTTAAGTTCAATGTTCATTAATTTAGAACACTAATGACAATAATGGCAAGCAAAGGTGGCTTAGAACTTGAAATATCTCCTGAGCAGTATATTTCTGCTACCACAGCAGCATTGATATGACTATCAAACATTCTTAGCATTTTCAAACTATCAGACATTTCTAATCTAGTAGTAAGGTAGTAATGCAGAAGTATTAAAAATTTTACCTTAATGTGCTTGAATTTTACTTCAATGCTTTTGCCTCTCATTAACATAATCATATTTACTAAAGAACAGCATTTATTTTATTTCAGTAGCAACAGCATGATTCCTTGATATGTA
Source organism: Alaudala cheleensis (assembly GCA_013398995.1). NCBI lineage: Eukaryota > Metazoa > Chordata > Aves > Passeriformes > Alaudidae > Alaudala > Alaudala cheleensis. Next base: position 342,918 of record VWYE01003781.1, read on the forward strand.
AATTCCACAGTACCTAAAACTTTGAGACTCAGCACAAGGCATTTACATTTCTAGAAACGCTTTCACCAGTACAAGATATTTTATCCAAGAACTAAGAGAGTTTCAGTAGGTACAGAAATTAATTCACTAAAACAAAACTGTTTAAAATATTCCACTGTGCTTTTCATGGAACTCTAACACCATGTTGATGCTGCAGGAACAGGAATACTTAGATAAAGCTGTGAGAAACAAACAGGTGATTATCTGAACTTTTTGCAAGTGTACAAACAGTGAAGTGTTTTCAAAGGGCAACCCGAATTTTCAGAAGGTGATTTCTTTGTGAACTTACCCCCAAGCACTACAGGTTTTCCTCAGTATTGCCTCTTTGTAGCAGAGCTGTAGCACAGGTGCAGGGCAGCAAACTAAAGCCCCAGGATCTCCAGCTGTCATTGCCAACAGCTTTTTTCCTACAATACAACCCCACTGCACAGTCAGGAGAGCATCACACTCGAGCCTTGTGAAGTATTGCAGCAAAGACTCAGTTGCAGCAGGTGAAATCTATTTCTGCAGAGCTTTTTCACTCTCTTACATCATTTTGCACAGTGTCCCAGAAGGGCAGATTTGTATTCCCAGATGCTGCACTTCAACACAGGCTGCTTTCAGCAGTGCTGACTCTCAGCACTTCACACCATGGCTCCATTTACACTCCCTTCATTGGGCAAAATTAAAATCCTTGTGAGATCAAGGCAGATGGAAGTGCTGCCAACCCACAAACTGCATGCCAAAGACACTTGGGTTTTTCACACATCCTTACAACAGAATCTTCAGCCTGTCTTGCTCAGTAGTTTAAGTGAAAACTTATAAAAATTGAGAAAACCTCCTTAAAACTAACGAGTTCAACACACTGGGAAAAATACAGCATTCCTTTATGGAACAGTCACAAGAAACATCTTGGCATATAACACAAGGAAAGGATGTGTACAAAGGGCAAATAAAAAAAATTCTGAGTCCGTAACACAAATGTGGAAAAAAAAGTTCCTTTTTCGAAATTAAATTCTGTGTATAAACACAATGAATCTGGAGGCTTGTCAAAAAGATAAAATCTGTATCTTCACAAAATTGTATTGAAAAAAAACCTCAGTTTTTAGCAACCACAACAAATAAATAAAATGTTATGAAGAAAGTTGACAAAGAAATCCAGAGAAGTATGAGTAATGCAATGGAATAAAGATGGCTGAGACACAAGAAAGATTAAAATGACATAATGCAACAGGCACTGAATCTCCTTCCCTTGAAGAGGGTCATTCCTTAATCCCTACTGGAGATCCTCTCCTAAGTATTTGTTCATTGGCTGATGGAACCTAGTGACCTATTAGGATATAACTAATTTAAAATATCAAAACCATAGCAAAACACAACAGTAAAAATAATAAAAGCCTTCTCAAACATTGGCTCTTGTCCCTGGAATATTATTTAACATAACTGGGTCTGTAACAAGTGCTGGGCTCTGTACATCTGCACATATACAAAGAAGTAAATGTGAAACAGCTTCCAGTGGCTGAATTTACATTTGATAATCATATATTGTGTAGCTTGTGAGGGTACTCTGAATCCTAAAGTAGGAATTCAACTGCAAATGGAACTTGTTCTGGGTGCAGAATGAGCTCAGAATTGAACAGTCACTCAAACTATTTAAACTTTGAGACAAATCTCTCTAGGGGAATAAAAACAACAAACCATAAGCAAATCACAAACTAAAGAAATCAACAACTAACACAGCAGGCCAAAGCAACCCCATTTTCATTTTGCTTTAGAGTTTGGGAGGAAGGCTGTGAGTACATTGGGACAGAACATGACTTCTGGGGTTAAGTAAACACAATTGAGAGATGCCAGTCAAGGTTTGCTATATCCTTGCCCTTCAGATCAGGTCTCCAAATCAACCCTAGAGGCATGATGAACAGCAAACAGAACAAGGGAAAGGATATCAGCTGACACCTCACTGCAGGCATTCAGAGATCTTGTCTTTTCTCTTTCTTACTTCTTTGCTCTCTACATATTTACAGGAAAGCACTATCTTTGTTTCATAAAAACCATCCAGATTAGCTGTTTATTTCCTTTAAACCAAGATCTCTGTGTTATATCCCAACAGGTTGTTCTGAAAATGACTGACATTCACCACATCCAAGCATCAAGGGTGGCAGCAGATGAAGGGTTAAGAAGCAAGGAACTCATTTGCAAATAGGCTTCCTAAGTAAATACAGGAGCCTGGTGGAGCATGAAGACATGGAAGTGGAGGTCCAAGGGAGGGCGAAACTCCAAAAGGCCAGCTGGGACCTGAGCCTGTCCTGGCAGCTGAGAGCACAGGAGGTGCAGGACACAAGTAAGTGCAGGGGACTGGGAGTGTCCATGTGAGTACTGGGTATAGATCCCACTAACAGCCAGCAAGAAAGACATGTTCCTCTAATATTTAGAAAACTTAATATGTAAATCTACATATTGCAAGCAACTGCACACCAGGAAAGCAGGAGCTGAGTGGCTGCTGTCAAAGATCACACTCCTGAACTCAGCAATGACTGCATTTGCCAAAGTACACTGGCCCAACCCCCAAAACACGGGAAAAACACTTTAAGACAGGCTAGAAGAGTTTTCACCACAAGTTAAAGTACACAAAAAAAAAATCTGCTGGAAACAGCAGGTGAACATTAATTCAGGAAAGGCAGAGAGGGAATATAAATTAGAAGGTAATGTCACCTATACAAAACAGTCCTGGAATACTTGTTCACAGCATGACATTAGGATGTCTCAAGTATTTAATTTTTTTTCATGAACAATGAGAAAAAGTTCTAATGAGGATAGTTTATTAACAAAACCCAAAGTTTGTTTCTCTTTGCCATAACAATAAAATAAGAAGAGCAGCACTGTTGGATGTCAATTCCACTGGAAAGACCCTCTTTCATATTTCTTTCCTAATGAATCTTATTTTAGCTAAGATTAGTGAAATTGAAATAATCCAAATCTAGTTTGTTTATGAAACAAGTTCTGATTTAATTCCTGAACCTTTTGCAGTTTAAATCAAAAAGACTTGTCAGTGTATTTTTCTTATCACTAAGATAACAGTGCCATTTTCTGGCACTTAAAATTTTTATAAAAGGAATATTAACATTAGAAAATCAATTTAAATCTAAAACTACTACTGAGAGTTTATATAAATATATCCATTCATAAGTTTAGCAGCAATCTGATACTTAACATATTACAATTGCCTGGACTTCAAGTACAACAACCAGGCAACCTTAGCTGAAAACTGCTGACAGTGCCTAGAAGAAAGTGCACTGACTTCTTGACAGTCATTTTAGATATTCTTAACAAACACATGACTGTCCTGCTGTTAATCATTAAATACATATTTATCACTCACTACCTTTTTACTCTTTTCTGTCCCCCAAACATGTTACATTTTAACTCCTTGGAAACATTTCTCAGTTCATCTTTCCACGCCCTGTAACCTGTACAGCATTGGGCACCTGCTTTTTAATATCACCAGAAAGTGGTCCCAAAACATGAATTCATGTGATCACTTGCAAAACCAGGCATTTGCCTTCCAGCCCAACGTGCCCTTGTCTGGCCTCGTTTCATTAACTGGGATTCTGCAATGCACATCTGTGTTACAGCCACTGCTGCCAGGGTAAGGGCCCAGCTGAAGGGTCCACGTACCTTGTAAACGCACACAGTAAAAACCCTCAGGTGATTAAAGTAATTGCTTTTTTATCCCTTCCATAAAGGTTTAATATAGACTCCAAGAAAAATCTTTCAACAAAGATTTTATCCTCTTACCTCACAAAGCCCAAAGGAAAAAAAAAATAAAATAAATATATATAACCAGTTGGGCACTGCTGCCCCAGCGTTTTCCTGGTCTGCAGTGCTGTGTGAGACAGACGTACACGGCTAACCCAGGTTAGCAGCAAAACGCCAAAATATCAAATACAACAGTTATTATATACAACAGAAGCGATTTAGGAAGTAACAAGCGAATGTTAATATATGAGCAATCATCAGAATATAAGTAATGTCATGTACCAGCAGCTGACGCCTCGCGACATACCCAGAACCCGACCCATCTATCGCGACAGAGGCGCCGCTGCTGGCAGCAGCGCAGCACCGGGCACCTGCGGCCCCCGGGCCGGCGCTCTCGGGGGGAAATCCCCGGCGGGCAGCGCCGGAGCTCGGGGACAGGCGGCGGGCCCGCCCGGAGCACCGGGCCGCGGTTCCAGAGGCACCGGGCGAGGCCGGGGGTCCCGCGGCGTCCCCGCCCCGCTCGCTCGGAGCAGGCGCAGG
>VWYE01003783.1:0-20075 GCA_013398995.1 Alaudala cheleensis
TTCCTTTTCCCCCCCAAACCCCACATTCTTGAAAAAAAATTTTTCAGAGTGTTACATCTTATTCCTACAGGAAAGAGATATATGCACAGATGTTTTGTTACCTAGCAACATAGGACCCAATCTGTTATTTACTCAATTTCTCCCATCTTACTATAGTTGATTGGAGAAATATGGCACACTTTAGGTGTACTGAGTCCTAAATCTTTGGTTAAGCAGGTCAAGAAAGGAATGGAAAATGTGTAGTTGTATATTTGGTTCAGGATAAATATTATGAATGGTTTACTTCCCCACACATGGCAAGAACCAGTTCCTATTTTTAGCTAGTATTTCACATGAGTCAAAGATGTGTTAAAGGTCTTTACAGATTACATGAGTAAGAAGAAAACATAAACCAAAACAAAAATAATTTTACACCTTGCAACCCTAGCTGTTGTAATTAAAGCCAGTAATTTGTAAAAAGTTCCAGTGAAGTGACAGCATAAGGTAATTGTGCCCTTTTCTCAGTCTTACAATACAATGACTATCGTAGGAAATAAACTTGTGAGAACAGCTATTAATGTTAGGAAACTTGTCAGAGAGTTGTTACAGTCACAATTAGGAAAAAAGATATGTCTACATTTTTACTTATGTAGTTACAGGTATGCTTCCATAGCTCTGACATCATGGTTTTCTTTCTAAGCAAAGATCAATCACTAACCTGTAAAAAGAAAGTACAAAAAGATTGGGATCCAAAACTTTTCCAAATTAAGCCTTTTCTGTGAATTGACTAGGGTATGCTTGGTGTAGTGTTTCAGGAAATTTTAATTTCTACATGCTCAAGTGCCTGTATCTAGGTCTCTTCTGGATGTGGGGTTTTTATCTCTTTCTAATAGAAAAGGGGGTCAATCCCTCTGTTATTTTGGATCTCCCAAGAATACTGATGTGGCTTTGTGAGCTTCCAGAGAATCTTGGGAGCTCTCTAATCTTTTAGAGAAATGAAATGAATGAAGTGAAATGAAAAGCTCTCCACAGGCAAAGAGTTCAGACTACCTGTAGAGTCTATGGCTAGTGGAAGAATCCCAATGACTTTGCAGGAATGGTGTGAGTTTAGGGCCTGATCTTCCATCCATGTGAATCTTCTTTATAGAACCATTTTTTATTGCTACTGCTGAACAAAATAGTCTAGAGGGCGTGTTCCTCAGATATCAGTCAGACAGCATACTGACCTGTGCATTTTTTGGGTTCTGACTCAGGCATGTTTAATCAGCAGAAAGGTTAAAATATAATGGCCACACTGGGCTATTTAGGGTCTTTAATCCTTTCAAAGGCACTATGGGAAGCATTGATGTATTTTATGGCATTGTGTACAAGGAGTGCAGCAAACCTGATCTGAACCTGGAAATACATTTAGTGGTTCAAGTGAGAAAACAGGGGGCTCACTGAACTCGAGGACTATTTGAGGAATAAGTCAGTACTCAGCCCTGAGAAAGGACGACTAGCACCAAAATGTTTACAAAAACTTTAATAAGAGGGCAGAGCAGCTTTGTCACCTTGGTAGACGATGCTAAACACCAAGAGAAAATGGGTTATTCTTGAAACCAGCAAAAACATTGAACCAGATCAATAAACTGGCTCCCTACCTGATGGAAAAAAAAGTATATATTTATTGAAATAATTTCAATTCAGGTTAAAAAGCAAAAATTTTGAATATTTCTTTTTCCATAGAAGACAGAACTATTTTCTGTATTTGTAATCTTATGTAGTAAATTAATTTTTGTGTGTATTTCTAGCTACAATTCAAAGCTAAATAATTTTGGAATGAAAATGTAAACTTTTCATTGAGAAGTCTGACTCTAGGATTTTAAGGTTTAGAAATTTGATGTTCAAATACTTTTTTAACTTCCTCTAAATTAAATACTGCATGAATCAAAATAATTAGTTAATTATTTCTGTTGTTAAGTTGCTGTTTTCTAATGGAACATTCTGAGGAATTTTATTTGCCAAGTGGAACTAGTCATGAGATACTGAGCTTCTGGCACTGGCACACTGTTTCCAGGGGACTTCTGGAAGCAATGATATCAGACTTCTATCAATGCTGCTCTCTTGTGAGTGTAAACCCTAGGCACTCAATAAGCAAAACAAAAATAACTAGTGAAAATGGCTAATACCTGCATCATAGGCCTTCATTGCCTCGCCTTTTAACAGTAATGCCTTCCCTAGTCCTTATCTTTCTTTCTTGTTATAACATCTTACCTCCCTCATCAGTGCAAAAAACAAGGAAGATAATTCTGCCAGTTACAGAATGCCTTTGATTCATATTAAATTGAGGAGAATGAGATCACACAGCAAACCTCCTGAACAGCTGCTGAAGTGACACGGAGGTCCTGTGTACTTTGGAGAGTCAAGCATTGATGTAGCTGCAGTTTCACAGCTCATTTTCTGACAAGCAAGTTTTCAGATCAGGAGAAACAGTGGCAATGAGATCTTGCTTTGCTGTAAATCTGCATCTCTGCCACTGCCTGGAATCAAGGCAATTTATGAGTGCAAAACCTAAGGCATGTGACAATGCTTTGGTTTTCTTTTCTGCAGTGGAGTTATGCAGCCCCAAAGAGTGAGTCCCCTGGAAATATAGTGTTTTACTTGGAACCTCTGACTCCTTTTTAAAAAAATTAAGAAGAGTGTTTTACGTGTTTTATGCAGCATGTTGCCTTTTTTTAAGTGTTCTGGATTACTGCTGCAAAAATTCCTCCTGTAATATTGTCCTACTAATTGGTAGCTCAGGAGGAACTGAAAGAAGCAACTCAGCAAAAATAATAAAAATTCCTATAATCCAGGAAATAGAAGGGCAGAGAACCCAAAACAAACTCTTCAGAATCCACAGTGGCAATTAGAGAAGATGGCAAGAAAAGACAAGAATTATGAATATCTGTATCACTGTAGTAGGCCTAAATTTTCATCAGTTGTCCTACTATATTTTAATTTTTTTCAGTTAAACACTTTGCTAAATTCTTACTACATTAGGAGGATAGGACCTTTTGGAAGGTAATTTTTTTCTTAATTATTTCGCAAAGAGACTATTGTAGAGTGGACAGTTAATTAAAAAGAATTGAAAATTGCATTTAGTTCTCAAGAATTATGAAATTACAAAGAACATAAATTCTGGTTATTCTGCAAATTGAGAAGCATAACATTACCCTGAATTAAAGTAACGTGGTCAATTCTTACAGTATGATGAATTATGATTCAATGGTTCAGATAAAGATCAGCTGGTAAACTTTTTTAATTGTACAGTTTTACTGAGCAACATTTGCCACAGTCCTGCAAATAAGATCAATATATTTTGTGCAGTTAGTTGGTAAAAGCTGGGAATAGATGAATCGGTGCTCAGCTCCAGCTAGTGAAGATAATATTTTTTGGATATTGGCTTCTTACTACTACTGTTACCAATATTGATCTTGGCTAACCACTGAAATCAATTCAGCTACATTCCTTGGAGTCACCTGAAACTAGAGTACTCCATTGCTGAATCAAGTCCATTGACTTGGAATTGCTTTATTTGCACTGAAATGTTAACAAGACACAGAGACAGCACTTGAATGCTAACAAAACACAGAGACAAATTAAGGGCATTCGTCCTTCTCATGACTCAGAAGCATGCACAAAAATAATCTGGTGGGGTTTGTGTTTGAAATATTAGGACCTGAAAAAAAAAAAAAGAAAGAAATCCTTTCCCCTAGGTAGTTTCCTTTACACCCTACAGACAGAGAATGTGGGAATATGTGGGTCTATATATGAACAGATTTAACTGCAAAAGTATCATCACTAACCTGAACCAGCTCTGGCTGGTGCTGGGTTTGGTGTGACTTGGTGACAGAAATGTGCTATTTTACTTGAGGTGCCTCATACCTAAACAGAGAGTATTTTCTAGACAAAGATATGAAACATCCAGCATGTAAGCATCCAAGTGAGTATGTGTTGCCATGAAGTTAGAAATCACCAGGGATGACCACTGTATGTCCCATCTCTGTTCATTAGCACAGTTTAAATGTTGCTGCTGTTAGTGGGTCTTAGCAGTAGTAAGAGTAATAACTGTTAAGTAATCATTGAAAAACTTTTGCTTTGGACTAGTTTAGCTCTTTTGACAGTGATGTATTTGATTATCTGTACAGTCTTCTATACTTTGCAAACGAATCAAGATGTCAGATAAGAAAGTGAGATAGTCCTAAGTCCCTACTCATGTGCCAGGAAGTAACCTCCTATATTTACTTAGTAAAGCCCTAGAGATCTGCCTATACTAAAATTCCATGGTGATTGATACATCTCTTTATAGAAAACCCATTGTTTTTGACAGCTAGGGTTTAATCTAAGGTAGGGCTTAAGGACAATTATTTCTGCTGTTTTATTTTCTTAACTTACATGGATTTGTATCATATTTTTCATTATTATGAATTTGCATGCATCAAATGCTTGAATATATATATATAAATATATACATAAATACAAATGTATATATAGAGGTATTTAGCTATATATATGCACATACAAAAGAAAATCTGGTGAGTTGTTATTTGGCCTACTAAGAAATATATTTGGTTGCTTTGTTCCTCAAGTAGCAGAGTTTCTTTTATCCTGCTGTGCTAAGATCCTTCCTTTAGTCACTAATCCAACTTTATCTGTGTCTTAAATCCAACAGGATGTAGAGAATATTGTACTGGAAATAATGCAGACTGCAGATTTAAATCACCAGAAAAAACACCACAACCTTCTTGGATAAAACCAGCCTTCCTGGCCAAATGTCTTTTTGTTGCTTTATTTTTTTTAATTGTCTACTTGAATGGCTGTCAAATATTTTTAGAGCACATCCTGTACTTGGTGAATCAAAATTAATTAATACTTTTGTAATGGGATCTTTAGTCTTTCAAAACACAAAACCACAACTACCTTCTTCTTCTAGAGTGTACATAAAAGACACCAAAACATTTCTGATTTCTTAGGATGATTTTCACGGCAGCTTAAAGCAAGGTATTTTTCTAAACAGAACCTTATTAAACTGGTACAAATCTTTTTTTAAAAACCAGTTCTTTCAGGCTTGAATACATTCTTCCACTCTCCTGTTCTAGCTCAACAAATTTCTCTTTCCAGGTTCTTTAGGATAGGTCATGACTATCATGGCACATCCATCCTGAGTCTTAAGGTTAGCTTTCTTCCTGATCTGGACTAATCTGTTTCTCTTACTGTGCCCTAGGATGTTCACTGCCAGTAGAGGGAATGGGATCTCAACACCAAAGTCGTCCTCAGAGTAGGGATCAAGTCTAAAAGATATCACTGGGCTGCAAAAATGTTAAACAAAACTCCAAGTCATTTTAATTTCTATCTTGATACCATTGAGATATGGTATTCTGCCTATTTCTTGCAAGTGATAAACCGTAATTAATTTGTTTATTGATAACAAATTATTTTTATTACATCTGATGTGATAATGTTGTTGAGCTTTGTCATCTGCATATTTATTTTAACCAGAGACATAAAAGTTACTTCAGATCTGTTATTAAACTGAGAGAAATATCCACTTCTATGTAGACAGGATTCCTATCCTACTAGCAAGTATGCTTTGTTGTTACTTGCATGTGTATGATTCCCAGGCAATATTATTACTAAGAAGTCATTTTAAAATACTTTCTTTTTATACATTTTAGTCTTTAAAAAAGAATTACATTAATTTTCCTAGACACTGAATACAGTGGATTTATATCCGTGCAAAATAAAAAAAAAGCATCTAGTTCTTTCTAGTGTTATACCCCTACTCAATCTAATTCTTTACCTAAAGACACTGCTTAAACTATATGTCGGTTTCTTTACATATGGGTGAGCAGCACAATGCTTCATGTATTTAAAATCATGTTAGATGAATATTACTGTCCCAAACCATATTATTTTTTATATTGCTGTTGTTTTGGCTTTCCCTTCTCTCCTTCATTCCTTTCCTCCTTTCTCCTCTATCTTCTCTCCTCTCTGGCTTTCTCTCTCTTTCACACACCTACTCACTTTCTCTCCTTAACATACAGAAGGTCACAGGAAAAGTGACAAAGCTCCCACCCAGTTAAAGTCTGCACCCTGTGATTTGTTTTTTCGTTTATTTTTCATATTCATTTTAGGTTCATTATTTATATTGTTAATATTTTTTTAACAATCAGTCATGCCAAATGCTTAAGAAGAAGGTTCTTAAATACAGTAAAAAATATTCAGTAGGCAGATTTTAGCAATTTATGAAACAAATACATAAAGGTCAAATCCTATTGTGCATTTCTGTCAGAAAAGTGCTGTTTTAGCATTATTCTGACTTTAGTTTTCAAACTCCTGCCTGAACTGAAGATGGCATCACCAAGCCAAAAATGTCCTACAGGCCTTTCTTCACATTGTTCAGAGAATAAAAGGGAAAAAAAAAAAACAAGAACCAACAAACAAAATCCAATACCCCCCAAGACTTCATTTAACTTTATATTAGTTTGACTCTGAAAAATACTGAACGTCTCTGTTTACCCAATAATTCTCTGGGAATTGTGAATATTTTATATCTTTTGGGATCAAGTTTTATATTAATTATTCTACAAAACCAACCTTACCAGACCAAAGAGAAAACTTTAGACCAAACCTAGAAACAAACACCAAAAATCCAGACAAAGGTGTTTAAAAATTTGGAAATAGCTGCAAGAAATTATAGTGTTGTTTGGGGGTTGTTTTTACTACTTACAGAACCTGCATTTGTAAAAGGATCTTTGGAATATAAAATCTGTGATTGTGTATGCTTATAGGTGCACAATGGATAGATAAAATTATCAGGTTTAAACTTCTATCACTAGCACATCTATACTTTATTTTTTATCCACAAAGCTTTTTCAGAGATAAATATTATCGCCCTGAAGTATATGCAAAGATCAAAATCACTTTTTAAATGTCAATGAAATAAACATCACATATCTTCTCATTTAATTATTAGGTCTTTGAGCAAGTATGAATAAATTTATATAAATTCTTAGTTCTTTTTCAAGTTGTCTCTGACTTGCAGAAAAACTTGTATGTTTGCTCTTTCGTTTCATTCTAACATGTGCAAATGTCAAATTTTGGAGAAAGGGCATGTGACAATAAAAAAATTCATTTTAATGGTCTATTTTCTAGAAAATTCACATTAGTGTTGGAGTTAACTGTAGCTATGATGATGTGAACAATCTTGAGTAATGGGCCCCTGGGAATCTCATGAGGCAATGTGCAAGGTGCTGCACCCTGGCTTCAACACAAGCTGGTGTGAACAGATGGAGAGAAGCCCTGCCCAGAAGGGCTTGGGGGTGCTGGTGGAGGAGAGGCTGGACATGACCCAGCCATGGGCACTCCCAGCCCAGAGAGCCAAACGTGTCCTGGGCTGCATCCAAAGCCCCGTGGGCAGCAGGGCCAGGGAGGGGATTCTGCCCCTCTGCTCTGCTCTGGTGAGACCCCACCTGCAGGGCTGCATCCAGCCCTGGGGACCCCAACAGAAGAAAAAACTCTCTGTTATGAAATATGTTAAATAAGTTATTCAGTTTGGAGAACAGAAGGCTCTGGGGTAACCGTATTGTGGCCTTTCAGTACATAGAAAGAGAGGGCTGGCAAGAAAGCTGGAGAGACACTTTTTACAAGGACATGTAGTGATAAGGGGTGATGACTTTCAGCTGAAAGAAGGTAAATTCAGATTGGATATTAGTAAGAAGTTCTTTACTGGGAAGGTGTTACAACATTGAAACAGGCTGTCCAGAGAAGCTGTGAATGCCTGGAAGTGTTCAAGCCAGGTTGCATGGAACCATTGAGCAACCAGTCAAATGGAAGTTGTCCCTCTCAGGGTGTTGCTGATTTCCACGGCATGATCACTAGGTGATCTTTAAGGTCCCTCCCAACACAACCCTTTCTGTGAGTCTATGATCTTACATGGTTTTGTTAAAAATCCCAATTTTCATGTTTCTTACACCTTTATCAAACTGAAAGTTAGTCTAATATTTTTTATCAATATGTTGGACTGAATATTTGGAAAATAAAAATGCACTATAAAGAAAGAAGAAGAGGCTAGGCTGCTGAAGAAAAATTTGAAACTTGTCCAGGAGGCCTTCCTGAGTGATGTTTTGCCTTTTAGCTTCTTTGTGAAACCTTGAGAGCTTCTAAGCCATAACAAAATCCCATTATATGTACTGAGCTTGGTGGTAATAGCTAAATTATAATTTTGTATTACATGCACACTGGACAGAGACACTATCATAAACATTGTACTATACTGGATATACTATCCATCTAACTATATATCCTTTTCCTCACAGTGACCAATATTAATTGAGATGTTTTTTTGCAGCAGCATGGAAGTGTAGCTTGACAGCTGAAAGGAATGATTGAAAGATTGGCTTATTTTTTGTCCCCTGTCCTTTGTGTGATTTTTTTGTTGCTGCTGCTGCTTAAGAAGATTATGCATCGGATGTTTCTACACGAATTTACTAAAAGGTTGGCATTTTAATGTTTTATCTATTTATTAATCATTTTTTAATTAAGAAAAAGGACACATTCATCTCTTAAGCAGTAGCTGGAATCTCTTAGCAACAGCAATGTCATTAAGATGTAATTTCTTTTTTTTTTAATCATCATTCTTTTAAATATCCTTGACTCTTTAGAGTGTCTGAATTTAAATATTACTTTCCCATAAGATTGAGATCTTAAAAAAGATTGATTTCTTTAGTGCCAATAAAATTATGCTAACTTATAAAATACATATTTTAGATGTTTGCAATAAATAGTAAATGGAAGAAATTACTCCTAAAGATTCACAGAAAATCATAAATTCAATGAGTTTTGTAATAATTAGAAAAATTGCTTCTCAAGCATAATTTTAATGAGTCAAGATTCAGAACAATAATGCTACTGATACACATAATATAATCAATAAAATCCAACTTTTATGACAGTCATCAACATAGCACTCTTTCTTTTCACCCTTCATTTCTCTCTGATATGTTGGTAGAGCTGTAAAAGAGAAAACAAGTGAACAGCCCTCTGCAATACTGAAAGGTAAGAAATAACAATGTAACAGTCCTTTTGTATAGTTATCCTTTCAAAGGAAATTTTGAAGATACAGTATAATAACTTGTTTATTTTACTTGAAAAAAAAAATTACCATTTTTAAATTGAATAACTTTCTACACCTTGATGGCAACTTGCTGTTCAACTCTTCTTGAAATACATTAATGAGCAAAAATATTACAATGTCCTTTTTGTTCAAAAATGACTGAAAAATCCCAGACTTTATGAAAAAAAAATTGAGTGGGCCTATATTTTTTCAATAAAATATTATTTTTTAAACATCCTCGTTATGTCTGTTAATCTCTTGAATGACATTAGCCACATCTAGATAGAGTCATCTAAAAGGAAGCTAGTTCTAGCATAAATTGATGTAAACACTTAAGGGTTTTTGAAATAAAGTGCCACAAATAATGCTTTCCCAGCTCAATTTATTGTATTTGTTCTGAACATATTTTAGTACAACCTGAATGGTTAATTTCTCTCCACTGACTGTAAAGATGCCTTGGTGGATACATCAGGCAGAATGTTAAAAGTTAAAGTTATTACCAGACTGCTGAAGTGTTCCATCTTAGATTTACTTCAGTTTGACTTTTAAAAGCTAAATTTAAAAACAGCAACATATTTTATTTAAATTATTTAAATACATGATCACTACAAAAATATTTTGCAATCTCCCCACTTTGCTTCTGAAAAAAAGGGGTAGAAACAATTGTAATTAAGAAAACAAAAGGTTTCATCCAAACTTCAATTTTTTTTCATATCCTGGCAATGAGCTAAATACAAATACATTAATTGTTCAAAAAAATGTATGTCTACCCTTTAATGTCTTTAGATTTTCAGAAATCCACCAAAAGAAGGAGCTGTTACTCTGAGTCCTCAGAGTAAAAAAAACCCCTTATATTCTCATCTCTTTTTCACTTTTTTTTGGTTTTGCTTTACCTTTACTTGACCTGCCATGGCTGGAATGAAAGTACACAAGTTATTGAGTCAGTCCTCAATAACTTGAACTTTCATGATGGGTGTCATGGGGAAGGAAAATGAAGAAAAGTGTCAGGCAGAAAGAAAGTGGTTCTTTCAGCACCAACCCTGTGTGACCTCCTGCGGGTATTTCCTAATTGTGACACTGGAGTCCTTTAGCATGATGTTCCACATCTGTAGAGAGGGCAGCACTACTACATTTTAGTGATGCTACTCACAGCCAGATGCTATAAAAATAAAAAAGTGCAGTGATTCTGTTGCTGGAGGGATATGTTTGGACCGTGGAATGTCTGTGCTGCCTTCACAAAAATGTTAGGCCTCTTAATTTCTCTTGGAATTATTATAACTTTTTAAAGGTTCCTCAAATGTCTGGTGGCATGAACTGCTCATGTGTGCAGCAGAGCTGATTTATGATGCCTGCTGACTTGATCAAGCCTCATTGATGTGGTTCTGCAGTGCAAATGTTTTGCCTTGTGCACCAATTAAATTATCTGTTTGAGAGACATGCATGGTCACATGCATCCTACAGGACCATATAATACAGACCTAGTCTACAGCTTAGGATTTTTTTTCCCCAGGTATAAATTCTGAAACTCTAGGGTATAAAGAAATATTTATGTGAATGAAGGTAAAACAGTAAAATTGAGCATTATTTTAATCATATAGTAAATTTTCCTGATTTTCCTCAGCCTCTCAAACAGAGAACATGCTAGAAAAGTCCTCTTATATCCAAGTAAGCAAGGAACTTCCATTAAAAGGAGAGAGTACAAGCCTACTTAATAGACAGTGGCCCAATTCTTACTGCAAGCATTGAAAACAAGTATGAAGCAAGGTATTTTAAAGTAACTTATGCAGAAGTTATGACAAATTTTAAAATGTTAAGGATCTGTGTAGCTTAAAGAGTGAGTATTTATGTTGCTTAAATAAAAGTCTTGCTGACAAAGTAGCGAGCTATTACACCCATGAAAATGAAAAAGATTGAACAGAGCATATTTCATATTTGTTTGCCTGGAATCTGAACATAAGCATAACTATTTGTGAAATACTTAATTTTGTGATGCCATTAATGACATAACCAGCAACAAAGTCTGAGCACTTGGGCACAGGTACATAAACTGTACATTTAAGTTTTATCTGTAACTGCAAGAGATAAAAGGAGACTTCTGTGATGTAACTGTGCAAACAGGGTACAATAAATTAATGTATAAGGCATAAACTGAAGAATATGAGCAGTAGTTATGGGAAAGGCAGGAAACATGACTGGCAAAATGTAAAAGTTTTGCTCCTGGAAATAAGACAATCAGTATTGGAAACAGATGACATTCACTCTTTCTTTTGGGGAGGTCGTGAGGATCATTAAAATACCATGGACAGATGAAAAAAGAAAGATAGATGGCTCTTAATTTTGGTTTTTTGCAGGTTAAATCCTGGACCTCGGTATGTATTCATCCCCTTTAGGTATATGGATCATTCCTTGGTGGCCTCAGCAGCAAAGCTGACTTGATCCTCTCATCAACTCCTGAAGGACAGAACTTTTTGTGGCCTTTAATATGAACTGAATCAATAAAAATGATCATGGTTAAATCAAAAGACTCAAGAAGTTAAAATCTGGAGTTAAATGAAGGCACTAAGGGATGTCTCAGATCAGCTTTGCCCATTGAGAAAAGAAATAACCAATTACATCACGAGACACCCCTGCAATATTCTAGCTTCACATCAGAGTAATACATTTGAAATCATTTGGGAGGCTGTGATGTAAAATCAAGCAGTACAATGATTAATCGGGTCACCAGCCTCTTCTCCCTTATGTATATAAAATGTTATTTCATTAAAACTAAAATGTCATGTGGGATTGGTCCCAGGGTATGGTTTCTAGGCATTGCATAAATAGGTAGAAGGTATTAATCTATTGTTAATAATGTTTCGTCTACTCAGTCTTTCTCCAGTCTGCTGATGCACAGCAATTCTCCTTTTAATATGCAGACATCACTGCATGCTGACTTAATAGATAGTTTCAGAAAAGTTTTCAGAAACTTTCTATCAGAAAATTCCAATTCAAATTAATTGAAGGAAAGTAAAAATTATTTCAACAAAATTTGATTATGGGAGGCCATGAAATTTAAAAATTCTGATTTCTGATATTCCATTCTTTGGAATAGACTTTTTTTTTTAATTTTAGACAAAACAAAAAAGATTAAAAAACAATTAAGACCCCCAGCAGAACAAAACTTCTCATCTTTCAATCAACCAAAATGGTTTATTTCCGGTTTCTGTTTCAAACCACACTGAAAAGCATCACTTTGGTTTGCAACTTTACCTGGGTTGGTTGATTTTGTTTTTATTTTGTTTTATAGCAGAATAAAGGAATTAATGTTTTCCTGAAAACAAAACCACTTCGGCAGAGTTCTATGATTAAACAGTGTTTTTAATTTTTTTTCCAAGATGATTTTTAGATGAGAGGGGATTTGTGTTTCACATGCTTTAGCATTCTGCTCTGAAATCCTTATTTTTTGAAGTCTGAAGTCTAAGTCAGGAAAAGTCTGACAAATTGAAACATCCTGTTTCCCAAGTTAAAATAATTGCATTACAGGGAATTAAGATGTGAACTAATAAGAAAACCAAGGCTCGATATTACTGTCACACCACATAACTACATTAGACTTCCAGAAAGAAAATGACTGGCATATGAAACCTTTGATGCATAAAATCAAGTCTGAGAGAGAAGGAGAAGGATACAGGGAGCTTTTAGTTTAGTTTAGTTTTGTTTTTTGAATAGGTTTTTTCTATAAATGAGTAGTTCTGCATCTGTGAAATACTGGGGAAGAGGGCAGGACTGAGCCTCAGAAGACTCGGGTCTATTTCTAGTGCTATCAACGGCTTGACATGTGACCTCCCAAGGTCAGTGCTTCTGTTTTCCAATCTGTTGAGCAAATAAAATTATATTGTATTCCCCTGAAAAAGCCTTTGAGATGGGTTGACAAAAAGAGAAATAACTGGGTATTACTCTTACATAAGATTTGACTTTTTTCAGTTGTATCCCTGAGTAATGATGATAATTACTTCAGTCACCATGTCTGTTCATCACAGATTTCAAAGCACCTTTGGGCTACCACTTATAATATCTTTGACTTCCTCAAACTAGGAAACTGACACAAGGGAAAGAGAAATGAGTTGCACTGTAATGTCAGCAAACTATTGATGGAGGCAGGTCTTTGCCTCAGTTCTGCATTCTGAGAAACATTTTCCTCTTCATTATTAAACAATGAAAATAAGTTATAGTTAGAGAGAACAGAGACATAAGCTCTTATTTACTTTTTTCCATTTATATGATCCTTATGGTGCTCTGAGACTGTGCTATGAAAATGGATACGAAAATAATTAATTATTGAAAACACATTATAGATCTATTATTCAGGCTCATGTTATTCAGTGGAATTACTTGTGTAAGCAATAGATTGAAAGTCCGGACAGTTTTTTTTTTCTGCAGTATTTTTTTTTTGTGAGAAAGATACTTTTTAATGCCTTGTGTATATCTAAATGGCACAGATTTTTTTCTCATGTCTCATCACTAAAGTATTTATAAAATGATGAAAGCAATTTTTAACTATATTTAAATTGAATAAGTGTTACTAAACTACCTCAGTTACTTGAATATGTTGCAAAGTAACCAGCTGTTTCAACCTTTTATTTGTGTCCAGTCAGACATGGGACACTCTTAGGGAAAGAATGATATAAGCAAGCAATCAAAACCACAAAAAGGTCATATAGCAAAAGTGCAGTACTTTATTGCATATTGATCACACTACGTAAAAGTCATGTCTGGCAGGATGTTGAGAACTGTTGTAACAAGGTGCTTAAACTGATAATTCTGGAATCTTAAGAAAAATATTTGCTGAGAATAAACTATGGTGCACATGTTATCACTTCTTATTAAAGGCTGCAATGTTATAACAGTACATTTCCTGTTATAGCTGACTAAAAGAACAAATATTTCTCACAGCTGCAGTTAATTTCATTGTATTGTTTTTCCCCAGCTTAAATGTAGGTATTTTATCACAAAGCAAAGAAAAAAGAATTCTGTGTACTTCAGTGCTGCAGTGCTGAATGCTGCAGTGCCAAACTTAGGAAGCCAAAGCCTGTAGTGAAATCCCGGTCCCAAAGTCAGTCAATGAACCATCTCACGTATTGCTCTGGGAAAGGCAGAAACTAGGCCTTCATGTCAGGACTGAGAGCATGGAAGATGCAGCTGGGAGGACATTTCAAGTGAAATGCTGCAGTAAAATCTCAGTTCACATTCTCAGGTCAGGGCTGCAGCAGAACCATCTCTCTCCATCTGGGCTCTTCAACTTGAAATTCTTCACTGAAAACAGACAACCCACTTCTGTTGTGTCAAAGTTTTAAAGTGTGTGTGTGAGTCTGTATGTGTGTATGTGTGAGAGTGAGTTTCAAGATGAGAGGAATAAAAGGAGGTGGGTGACTCAGCTCAGCTCCCTATCTCTCTCCTTCTAACCAACACACAGTGGGCAGAACATACTTTCCCAGAGAAGGCACAGGGTCAAATCACAACTAAAGTGGAAGGGGATTAATTCTGTGCCTATAGTAACAATTACATTTGAACAAAAGGCCACTAGGGGAGACCATAGGCTGCAGAAAAAGAAGGAGAAAATGAAAAATTAAAGAAACAGAGAAGGAAATACAAAACATAAGCATCTGTCTGAATTGACTCCTTTAGCAAACATCTATTCTGGATACTCTCACCAGTAAGAACTGTAGCTGTGGGGCTTGGTCCTGTCTTAAGGACTACTCAGGTGCTTCAGTGACTTAAATGCAAGCAATCATAGATGAAACTGGGTCAGAGATTCAGATCAATATATGTAGTTTAAATAAGAAATTCTGGTCAGGACCTTGGCCTGGCCTACTCGCTAAATACACCTCTTTCTTCCGCATCATCAGGATTTCAAAGTGAAATGACTACACGGATTTTATGGCAGACTACACGCAATATGGATGCAAAATCTGTCCATCTTTCTGACTCCTATTTCCTTTTCTGACACCTAAGGTTTTAACTTTTTAAGATTAACCCTGTGAACTATTCAGCCACTGTCTCCAACACAAAATTACCTTAAGGTCTACTGACAATGTATAGTGGAGAAGAAGGTCGATGAGTTTTGCTACCAGCTCCATAATATAAACATCTGATATGTGAAGTTTATTAGGTCAAGCTCAGTCTCACATGAAAGCACAAAGCAAGGAAGTCTTCCCAGGGCTGTGCACACCCTGGCAAGTGCTGTAACTCACACTCCTCTACTGCCTTTCCATGGTTCAAGGGATCTCAAAATTATTTTCTTGTAAAGTAGAACAGCTGCAACAAGAAAGTTGGTAGCCCGGTGGTTGAGGGTATGAGCCAAGAAAGAAAAACATGTGGGCTGGCTCTTACACTGCAAAAGATAGAGAATTTTTTATTTTCTCATCATGAGCCAGTCTCCTACTCACTAGATCGAAGTAGGCAAACCACTCACTTCTCTAACTTTCTTTTCTTTCTTTTTTTTTTTTTTAGTCATCATCATCATCCGCCACTGCATCATTTTGCAAAACTCCGTCTGGTGAACATATCACAGGGAACACACTCACATGCTATTACCCTTAGAAAAATGAAAATGAAGGAGAAAATTATCTAACTTTGGGAACCTTGTTAGGTCTAATTGCAGTTTAGATAGAAATCCAGTAGCTATGTGTGAAGACTGGCCTGTTAAATATACTGAGATAAAAAATTCTGTGAGGATATTAGCTTAAACCCTTCTACCCTTAGTTAGAACTTGTTTATATGAGCTGGTTTAAAGTCGTTGAATACACTGAGAAGCTGCAACATGTGGAGGTACCTATGTTAATTATCGACTTGTGTTAAATTCCATAGTCAAAGCCTGAACAAAGACACAATTTCAAAGTAAATAATGATCCTATAACTTTTTTATTTGGTGGTCTACCATGATTTGTAGCGCACATATGCAGATGTTTATATGCATAGATATATGTATATGTGTGTGTGCATCCACACACAACATCATGTCTACAGTGTAGGATGTCTTTATATCTCCATAGAAATAATGAAGCCAATTTTACAGTACATAGCACTAGCCCTGAAATAAGATATCTACCATAATAATTGCTTTTTTCTCTAGAACCTTTGCAGATGGTCTGTGTTCTGCTCTGCAAGTTCTACAGTGTTAGATGAAGTAACTAGCTTTTTAAAATGTTCCAAAGTTACACAAATATACCCTTACCCAGTGTTGCTTACATAGCCATAGCAACAGGGAGATGGGAAATTCCTAAATGGAAAAATGAGGAAGTTTCCCGCTACCTTTTCCTCTTTCAAGTAATTTTCCATATTATGAATAAACCCATTTCTATTCAAAATGGCTTCATTTGGCTTGTATGTGGTTAAATATGGACTTTACACTCAAAGGAAAGATATAAGTTGGCTGCTCATTGTTTTAGGCTTGTAGAATTTGAAGACAAAAGCATGAAGTAAAAGATAACAGTCAAGGACAATATACTTGTATGCTCTTTCCCTTATCTGATCTACTGGATAATTTAGAGGGGATGATGTGAGTTCTGTTTATACAACCTGTGTATGGATTGCAAACTGGGATGCATATATTGAATTTTAAAGTCCCAGATTAATTGGCACGTTAACGTTGTATGTTCTCTCACTTTACCACACTATCTAAGTAACAGAGTAGAATATTTCAGCTCCCAAACAACCCAGAAAGAAGTATTTCCTTGAAACCCATTAAGACAGGCCTCTTACCCTAAGATACATGTTTCTAATTAATTCAATAAATTGAAAAAACCTAGACATTTAGGATTATGGCCCTGAGTAATGATAGATTAATTTTCTGGATCTTTCTGTGTAGCTTGACTAATAGAATAAAAAACTTCAGATATCAAATCTAAAATGGATGGTGCCTTTTTTCTTCCTCTCTGAATTGTCTCCTAGATGTTAACTTTTGCATAGCAGATCCTCTCTCAATACATATATTTTAAATATAAGACATCAATCTCCAAAGCATACAGTTGAAAACACAGTGGCTTCCTTAGATAAATACTCCTTTTGAACTTTCATAGTATCCATAAACACTCCTGTTTCTTCTGGCATAATTTTTACTTTTTGGGTTTTAACCACTTTGAAATCCCAGGTCCCCAGATGGCTTCTACCAGTTCCCACCTCTCAGCAGATCCTTTGTAAGAAGCAGGCAATCTGTCCTTCATGCTTCAACAACAGGTCATTGTCTCCTTCCACGTATTCAATTCATATTATTTATTTGATATCTTGTTAATGTTCAGGTCCTCTGGTTGCATTTTGATTGTTTTTACGGTGCCTGAGCAATTTTAATAACATGAAGGTAAAGATGCTTGGAAGCTTTATTCTAAGGCAGGAGGAGAACAAGTCCTCCTGCCCCACATCCCAGGGAGTCTTCACCAGGCTCCAGATTTTCAGTCTTTCCTCTGCAAAGACTTTGATCTTGCCACTGCTGCTCACACCAAGTAATGCATCCTTGACCTGCACCCTGCCCCTTTTCCCTTTCTCTGACTGTCCTGCTTCTCTCCATGGATTGTCCTAGGGCTTCCTTACCTCCAGGTCCCCTTGCACTTTGAGGCTGCAATTTTTCATCCACAGCTGTTTCCAGACAGCTGTGCACTCCCACCCTTCCACCCTGACATCACTGAGAGACAAAGTAAAAAAAAAAAAAATTCAGAAGAAATGAATTTACGTGCCCCAATGTGGTGCCAAGTTTCCTTTCCTTTTTTTCTTTTCTCAGTTAAACCGCCAATATATTTCTTGTGGTGGTATCTGTCTCAGTGGCATTTTATCTCTTCTAGCCTATTTGTAAGTTATTGGATAAGCTTTTTCAGGGTCAGGATTTCTCTTTTTCTGTCTGTTTTGTTTCCTACTCCTGTCCCATTTCCTACCCCGTTTACCCCTCCCTCCCTAGTCCCTGCCCACCAGAACCAACCAAAAGACCAATTATTCATCCTGGGGACTTGAAATGGCCAAGGTAACTGTTGTAACTTGTCTGTGGTCTAATTACATTAATTTGATAAAATCATCATCGGCAGGATGTCTAATTTATTTGCAAGCGGTAGCCAGGGAGAAGCTTTTGACCAAATTAACATGCCGCCGGGACCAGGGGGTGCAGGCTCCATATGTCTCTCTGGATTTTACTATAAATAGCCCTCCTCCAGCCCACTCCCGCGGTTACATCCCCCCCTACCAGTATGCCGCAAAGTTCACCTGCGGCGCCGGACTAGAGAGGCACAGCCCCGGGCTGCGGGAGGCAGCAGAAGGCTGGGCTGCCTCTCCGCCTTCGCGCCTCCTTCCCGTCCTCCTACTCCTCCTCCCATCCTTCTCCCCCTCCCCATCCTCCNAGCGAGAAGGAGGAGGGTGTCAAGGGAAGCAGGCATTTTATTTCCAAAGAGAGTATATAAGGAGCATCCCTAGAGCAATATCTATGCATGGACATATACGCATCTCTAGATTTTTACACAGAGATAAGAACAACCGTCAGTTTCTGCCCTTCTTAAGGGAGACACTATACTCCCTGGGAACAGGTAGCGTGAACTGCTAACAGTGCAGCAATCCCCTCCCCCCCACCTACCCTCTTCTCGGTGATCATCTAAATTATGAAAAATAGAGAGTGCATTAATCCACGGTTCGACATAGAGAACACCAGCTAGAGACAAAATCCAGCATAAAACACCCTAGACTGCAGGGGAGGAAGAAACGCATTTAAAGCAACGATAAAAATGGCGTGCAGAATAATTACCTCAAATTGCTATTCGCTTGACACCCTGACACTAATTCTGTTCAAGGCATTGGGAAATACAATAAGGAAAACGAGCCTTCCTCTCCTTCTTGTGCAGGTGTGAATGTGTGTGAATTGGGACAATAAGGAACCGGTCGGGAGGACGGAAATTCTAAACTTTCCATTTTAAAAGAAAATAAATAAATTAAATAATCCACTTAGGAGAACTCATCTACATAGATCTACATCTTTTAATGCCAGCGTTTTTAACGCNCGCGCCTCCTTCCCGTCCTCCTCCTCCTCCTCCCGTCCTTCTCCCCCTCCCCATCCTCCTCCTCTTCTTCCTCCTCCTTCCCCTCCTCCTCCTCAGAGCGTGGCAGAGGAAACTCGGGTTTCCACTTGCACCACCAGAGGTGCAACTGGTTCTTCGCTCGTAGTCATCTGAAACCTGTCCAAACGATGCAGAAACTTTTGTATGCTTGGCTCCTGTCTTTGAGGCCAGGCACCGATTTTTCCGCTGTGTAATCTCTTTTGTCAGAAGGATGGGAGCTGGAAAAGGGCAGCGGGGGGGNAAAATCCAGCATAAAACACCCTAGACTGCAGGGGAGGAAGAAACGCATTTAAAGCAACGATAAAAATGGCGTGCAGAATAATTACCTCAAATTGCTATTCGCTTGACACCCTGACACTAATTCTGTTCAAGGCATTGGGAAATACAATAAGGAAAACGAGCCTTCCTCTCCTTCTTGTGCAGGTGTGAATGTGTGTGAATTGGGACAATAAGGAACCGGTCGGGAGGACGGAAATTCTAAACTTTCCATTTTAAAAGAAAATAAATAAATTAAATAATCCACTTAGGAGAACTCATCTACATAGATCTACATCTTTTAATGCCAGCGTTTTTAACGCTTGCCCTGTACGTGGATTGATTTTTTTTTCTTCTCCAGCATTCCCTCAGCAGATGGATTTTTGCCACTGCAGCTCAGCAGAGGGTGTCAGATCTTTCAGTGTGCACCAGGTTGAAACGAGCAGAGCCTCTTAGCAACTCTCCCTCTGCGTGCATGTGAGTGTGTGCGAGCGTGCGGCTCGGCAGCAGCGGAAGAAAAAGGAAAGAAGAGCGAGCGAGGGAGCGATCGAGGGAGCGAGGAGGGGAGGCAGCGCGGCCGGCAGGGCGAGGCGAGGCGCGGCGCGGGCGGACGGGCGGGCGGGCGGACGGCCCCGGCC
>VWYE01003783.1:23429-34971 GCA_013398995.1 Alaudala cheleensis
TGGCTCGCATGGATACAACGCACCCCAGGGACGCTCCAGCCTCCGACTGGAAGCAGCGTCTAGTTCACAACATCATCCATCCCTCTTACCTGATAAGTCCCTCCGTATCAAACCTTCTATATACAAAATACAGTATAATAATAAAAAAGTGCCATTTCGCCAGCTTTTTTTTTTTTTTTTTTAGTGTGATCAGTAGGCAGTAGAGATCGTACTTTTACCGTGGAAAAAATTGTAAAGATTTTATTTAAGACATAGTTGCATGAATATTCTCACTGGATTTTTAAAAAAAAATTTATTTTTTCTGTCTAGGTGGGAATTACTTTGCTGGGAGAGATTTGCTTTGTTGATAATGGGTTGTGTTTCGTTTTTGTGGGGGGGGGGGGGGGGGGGGGGGTAGGCTTTGGTTTTGTTTTCTCTCTCTTCTTTTTCAATATACATAATCAGTATTGCCTTTCCATCTGAATGTAAAAATTAGTACCCTTGATTTCTATTATGGTAACAGTGTAAACATAGAAAAAGAAAAAAATCAAAGGCAGTTAAGCATGACCAATTAATGTCACTCTAGCGCTTAGGCTGCAAAGTTTAATGGTAGAAAATTCTGTGCTGTTGTAAATCTTACTATAATTTGAGGAAAACAGAACTGAGGAAGCAAGTGAAACTTACTAATTCTATTCGAGGATTTTATAATGGCATATTTTTTCAGTATTAAAGTGAAACTGTTTTCAACTCCGGGTCTTTACTATTTTTCCAGCATCCAATTCTTGCTAACGGGTTACTTGTGTTTAGGGGACAGAGCCTCCTTTCAGTGCTCAGTGTGTGTTTCTCTCCCTCCCTCCCTCCCTTGCTTTCCCTCCCTTCCTCTTTCTCATTCATTCACATGCAGAGGCACAAACACCCTTCCTTCCCCCCTTTCCCAATGTAAATAACACACAGAAGTTTCCTGCCTCCTCCCCTCTCCCTCCCTACCCTCCCTTCCCTTGCCTTCTTTTTTTTTTTTTNTTCCTTTTTTTTTTTTTTTTTTTTTAACGAGGCGGTGAATCCCTTTATTAATATTGTGAATCTCATGCTGCTGCCGCTGCTGTCACCGCCTCTGCTGCACACATTGCAGATATATTAGGTATGTTAGTGGGAATTTGCTTTAAGTGCCTCTGCCCAGCTTGGTCTCATTAAGCTGGAGCCGAATTTCCGCAGCCAGAATTCCCGCCCGGGAGCAGCTTGCCCGGTGGGGCAGCTGCGGGCAGCCGGGCTCCAGCAGCTGCCGCCACTGGGAAAAATGAACTACTGCGCAGAGATTTTCCCGTTCCTGCACTGGGTACCTCCACCCTTTGATATTTAAAGCTGAAAAAAACCACGGCGCAGTGCTGCAGTTGGACTTCAGGCAGCTCGCCTTTGATCCCGTTCCTGCACGGGAAAGTGCCCCTAAACTCAGTCGAACCTGTAAAGGCGAAAGTCTCTGCAAATCACTTGTAACTCTCAGCTCAAGTCCCAGTGGAGATATGGAGAATTTCAGTCACGTTGCTCCTGGCTTTCTCCAGGCAGACAATCTTTTAAAGAGTAAAACACCATAAGGGACTTGCTAAACTTCAAATACTGGTTTGGTGTTCTTTATAGAAAATACCCACCTTTGGGATCTATGAGGAGAAAACAGACATGCATACACATTGCGAGAGGTATGCTCTTGAAAATGAGGCAGAAGATTGATTCCAGGTATTCATGAAGAATTAAACATGGGGAATACATCATTCCTCCAGAATCCTTTGTGGAAAAATCTGCAGTCTCCTAGAAAATACCTTGAAGTTTGGTTGTGCAGCTCTGAAAATGGCATGGCCTGCTTAACTACACAAACCATTCCTATTTCAAAGTCCCTTCTTTATTCCACCTGGCTGCTTTGTTAGACAGATTGTTCTGCCAGGACACTCTGTGTAAGACAAAGTGATGGCAGTAGAGGCACTACTTTGCCATTGTGCAATCCACTCTTGAATAGTTTGAGAAGAAAAAACAAATGTATTTACATGAGCCAGTATTATTTCTGTCCTTGGGGGGCCATCAAATTTAGCTTAGAAATAGTCCAAAATGAGCTGTTTAAGCTAGTGCACCATTAGAAGACTACTAAAATTTAGCTGCCTTCTTTGTGATATTGTAGTGGCAAAATTGAGTAACTGAGAAAATTAGGAATACATCCCATGTTAAAAAGAATAATAACTACATTAGAAACACTGTAACAGAAGTTAAGATAAAACGTAACAAATTAAAATGTCAAATCACTGACTGAGATCAGATATGCATGCATTTCAGAGAATATTATGCTAAATATGTAATTTTAATTTGTCATCATTGAAAAGTAGCATGAAGTTGCAAATTTGTTTATTTAGCTTCCTAAAAATGCTAGTTCATTGGCATACCTAAATAGAAGTGTCAGTTCAATTGAAACATTGAAGACATGTATTTATCACCCTGTTTCCAGGCTGTGGGGAAATGACAAAATTGAATTTTCTATGCCATTTTCTGATTTTAACATTCACAGGATTCTTTCTTCTATCTTGCAGACACTTGCCCTTAAGGCACATAGATCACCCAACTCTCTGAGATGATGTAATAATTACCAGGCCTTGAATTACAATGGTTATCATATTTACATATTTAGCACTTTCATGATTATTTTTATTACAAAATACTGAACAAAAAAGAAATGTAAGAGAAAGAAAAGTGATTATTGAGGATAATTTGAAGAGGAGTGAAGTGCAAATATATTAAATATGTTCCATTTTACTGCATTAACAACAATAACAAAAAAGTAAATGTTCTATTTGCTGATAAAGACTGTCATTATATTATTTCTAACATTGCAAGCCTATACAATATCCATGCTGTGTCAAAATGGGCATTTTTTCCTAACTTAAGAATCTTGTAACTTCGAGCATAGTATAAATCACATTAAGTTATTTATTGCTTAATCATCACAGTAAAGACATTTCTGTTCTTTCAGAAAAGGCAGAAAAGAAAGAGATATATTATTTAGTTACTTCAAAAAGGGTTGTTTGTGGTTTGTTTTTATTTCTGCAAACACTTCAACTAAGAATAGCCTAGAATTTAAACTGTTGCCATAGAAATCTATGCCTTTATACATGGTAGCCTCCTGCATGCCATTGCAGAAGAGTGAATGGAATTCTAGAAGCAACCTGAAAAAATTTTGAATTCATACCCAGGGTGATGTGTGTCATTTTGAGAAAAAAATGTGCTGTTGGGACTGCATAGAAATGTGTTATTATTTTGTTTTACCAAATGTATTGGCTGTGTCAGGTTATTTTAGAACTTCAGTGCTGTTGCATTGAAAATAGTTTCAGATCTGCTTGCAAACTAAGTGATGTAATCTTTGAGGAGGCTTATTGTTTGGTGTGAGTTAGAAATTTTTTTTTCTTAGTGATTTTTTAACTTTTTTTTTTTATTTAACAAGAGTGGAGGATGATGTTATCTGATGTAGAACAAAAAAAATTTGGGCACTAGTCTTTACACAGGTAGAAAGGCCATGAACTAGGCAAGGTGAACATTTCACACTTTTTTAAGCTGGTGGCAAAACTCAGGGTGAAAACTAGGGCACAGAAATGCTGAAAAATACTCATCTTTCCCCACAGAATAATTTTTACCTTCTATTATCCATTCAATGATTTGTAGGTCTCCCAAATGCAACATCTCCCAAAGACAAGTATCTCTTAGTAAAGTGACAAACTCTTTTCCTTTGTATTTTGTCACTGGTTTCTTAAATTGCAAAAGAGAGTAGAATCTGTTTGAAATTAAATGAAAGACTTTCAAGTTGCTCTCTTTTCTGTGGAACCTTCTCCAAGACAAGGCTTCATCTGGGAGCTTTCTTGGAAAATGGTATACAAGATATAGTCAAATATTTAACATCTTTGTTTTTTCTTATATTTGGAGTTTGAATCTGCATGGCAGTTGTTTTATTCTTTACCTAACTCTGTGATTTTTGTACTGTTTGAATCAGTCAGAGAAATTTTGCCTACTTTTTTATTCACATGTAATTAAAAATGGGCACTCTTATATGTTAAAGGATCTGATTAGGTAGATCCTTCTGTATTTATGTATTTATGTTCTGTATCCTGTGTTTATGTTCTCACAGACATATACAAATAAGATGGAAAGTAGGATAATTTCTGTGGCTGAATATTACTCAATGTGTTTGTGCAGTTCAAATTTGTGGGCTTTTTTGTGATTTATGGAACAGAAATTTCCAGGCATGGGGCAGGACTTCAGAGTATTTGACTACTGCACAAATGACTATTTTTTTTGTATTTGGGAAGAAATCAGAAGGTGAAAAATAATAGGTTGTGTTGATAAGATATGGTTGTCCTAATAGTATGCAGATATTCCTGTTATCTGTTTAAAATTATCAATCTGTTTCAACTGTATTAGAAGTATGGACATGACCAATCAATATCACAAGAATAATTTTATTTTACTCAGTTTTCCCCAGAGGAATATTAGCAGTGGAGAAAATGTGGACTAAACATGTTGCAAATGTATTATATTAAACTACTAAACTATCATTAGCAATGGTACCTTAATGGTAACAGAAGATGATATTTAACATCATATCTGTGAGTTTCAGAAACCTTTATAACTTTATCTTTTTGGGTTAAGAAATCCCTCAGTATTACTTCTCCAAGATTAATTACCAGGTCAATAGAAATATTGTCATGCTGAATGATACCATTTACTAGTTAAAGTTTCTGAATCAATTTTTGTGAATAGTTCCTATATACATTCTTCAGTCATGTCAGAGAGGAACAGAGTCACCAGAAAGTCCCCTGGAAGGAAATAGTCTCTTGCATCATACACTTGAAGACGAAGATCAAAAATTCATAGTAAAGAATGAACAGAAAAAGCCATTGTGGAACACACTCAGTTGACTCTAGGTGAATGGCTGGTTAAACTACCATTATTTATTAGTATAAGTGGCACAAAGTGCCCCTGGCAGTATGCACTGGCTCCGTAGAAACATTGGTACCATCAGAATTCCTCAGTACTTCTCCCTTTCTATTAGGTAGTCAGATTGATGCCCCTCAGCTACTTCCCAGCTAAGCCACTGGAACAAATTCTCTTAGGTATTAATGAGTTTTGATGATGTCATGAGCATTCAGACAGACCCCTCAAGCTTTGGTTTCAAAGCATATCTAACCATGGGTTGTCATATTTGGTTTGTGTTACTTTATTTCTTGTCTGAATCAACTGCATCTCTTGCAAGTGGGAATTTTAGCAAACAGGACACACTAAAATGTGACTTGGGAAAAACAAATTAATGTAAAGATAATGGTTCTTTTTACTTTAAATGAGGATTCAAATAGTAAAAATGGGCTGGTACAATATAGAACATCTGTGAAGAAATTAAGAAGCAGTATAGTCTGGTAGAAAAAGTTGGGGAATATCACTCATTTTCTGGATTACTCTCTGACCTCGAATTAAGTGGTATCTTTCTCACCTAGTTTGATGGGCTTGAATGAGTTGTCCTAGCAGTCAGGCAGCCCTAAGAGCTGTCCTTGAGTATCTGAGATGTGTGGACAAGACTGATAGACACGAAATGAGAACTAGGGCACTCTCAAATATTTCTGGAGTGGCACCTGGACTCTAGGATACGTTAGGGTATTTGAAATAGGAGTAGACACCCATGTGGGAACAAGTGAATTGAATTCTTGATCTACCCTGAGAGCCTGGTGGGTTGGCTCACTTGAGAGACATAAGTAATTTGAAATATCTTGATTCAAATAAATAATTTGAAATATCTAGGTGTCTGAGGTGCTGACAGAAAGAACTCAAGGCTTGTAGGATATATGAGCAGCTGGGGCCTAGGTAAGGTACTTTAAGACACCACAAAGGCACTGCAAGTCTTTGGAGAAGGAGTAGCTCAATGAGCTTAAGGTAGCTCAGTTACATACACCTGTGCTGCAGATAATTAAATGCATCTGAGAATTAATCCAAACCCTTGAAACAACATTAAATAAATTATATCAGAGGTGGTTTGCTGAGACATGACAATTTTTAAAGTATGACCATTATTTTTTAGAGGTTATCAAGAGAGGCTACACACATACCACAGACTCTTTCAATCTGCTTTTCCAATTTGGATGTTAGTTTAGTCTTTCCAAATTGCTAGCTCTTTGATTTTGGGATTACATCCCAATGGCTGCTTTTGGATGGGACACCTATTTTAGCCAGTGCCATTAGAAATTGCTATAGTACATAATAGCTAGAATAGTAACCTCACAAAATAACATAGGGCTCAGGAAGCAAAATGTAACAGCAACAAAAAAATCCTGACAGCTATTGCTGATACCATAATAATAAATAAAGTGTTCTTAGGTCAAGCTTGAAATATAAATGAGGAATACAATACTCCAGGGTTGTAGTCATTATTGAAGTCATTAAGCTCATCACAATGAAAGATAAATGCTTCAAATGGATGAGAAAAGGCAGTGGAAAATGTTTCAGAAAAAAGAAAGTCTGGTTTATGAAAACAGAGTGCAAAACTGTTAAGTGGATTGTCACAGGAGGTTTGAAAAGAGAAAAATATAATTTAATTATGGACACACGGTAACAACTTATTCACATGAGAGATCTTTAAGGGAAGACAGATGGTAGGAAAGATTTAAGTGCAGGATGTAGAATATGCAGCTAGACTCTAGAGACTATTATTCAATTGCCCAGGATAAATATGGCACAACAAAGTTGGCAGTATTGTGTACTGGGCTCTTTGCAAGCAATACGGACTTCTAGACAGAAGTGCCAGAACCTAGCTTGGGCACAAGTGGGGAGAATGAAAATACAAAACAATATGAGATTTTTTCCCACTGTTGAAATTTGGAAAACAAATGTTACAAAAGGAGGTAGCTCATTTATAAACATTGTTTTTTGAGTTGTCTTTGTTGTGGAGTTGTCTCTATTTGTCTCTATTTTTGTCTCTAGTTAGCTTGTCAAGGAAATATTGACAAATGGGGTGGTGAAGGTCATTGTAGTTGAAAAAAGTGCATGTATGAAATTATTATCTTTGCCTGGAAACATTCCTCAAAAAGCTAGATCAGTGAATACATCAAAGCCACCAAAATAGAAACAGTTTTCTAAATTTTGGGGTACATTTTCACCGTTGCAATAACCTTAGATCCCTACCAGAAATTGTGCTCTGCCCAATGATATTATGAGTGGCAAGGAATAATAATATTAAGAACAGTAAACATAATGAAGATATCTTTTTAATTTAAGGGTTTTCCATTTTGGAATTTTGTTTGCTTGTTTGTTTTTCTTTTTTATTTTTGTTTTTTTTTTTTGTCTTTTCTGTGTTTTAATTTATATATATGTGTGTATATGCGTATATATATATATATATATAAATATAAGAACATGATGCAGAAACAAAACATGACAGTGAAAGAATGAACAAAAGGAATGAACTAAATACAGTGTTAGGCCCTGCAGATTTGCTGAAATTGTTCAGAAAGAAGAACTGCTGGTCTGAGCAACAGAGTGAAAGATGTTATTGTCATTGGCTAAGAGCGCCCATGGGAAAAAGAAGCAGGCATATTTTTGAAAGGTCTTTCTATGACTGTGCTGCTGTTAATGAAAGATGATCTTAACTAAGTAAAATTTTAGTAAAAGACAATACTTCTCTGCAACTACATAAATTAGAATGTATTTTAGAGTAATGATTAGACTGCTGATTTGGCAATAAGGCAATATTTAAATTAGGCTGAGAAGGAAGTTGTTCTTATTACAGGTCCATGAATTACTGTCTGCCCAAACTTATTAGCTCAGCTGCAGACATGTATATTAAATTAAGCCCATTTTTCCTTTGAATAAATTCATAGCATTCATAAGTTCCAACCTGAATAATAGATTCAAGGATTCTTAGCTGCATTCTTACTGTACCTGAGCATGTCCATTATGTTACATGGATGAATTAGGAATGGAACAATAGTGAATAAAAAATTTATTATGAGGTTTAGAAATATGTTACGTATTTTAAAGGATCATTTCTGATTAAAAGTGTTACATCATTAACAGAGTTCTGGTCAGATCATGTTATGCAGTTGAACATGATGCAGAAACCATCTTTTCTTAGATCTTTTTTATAGATTGTTTATTGAAAGCAATACATTACTCATTACAAAACAAAAGTCACAAAGATTTTTAGTAAAGAATGCTAACTTTAAGAAGAGTTGATACTACTAGCATTTTTTCCATTTTTCCGATTTTTTATCACATCTAATATGATGCGGAAAGTAAATGGAAATTATCAAGATATATGTTTCATTAGTACATATATTTTTGTAAACCAAATCCCATTCACTGCTAGATTCTGTAGTTTTCAGTGAATTAATACTGTTTTTCCAAATGTCAGAGTTTACTAAAATGGGAAATATTGCTCTTGCAGGGAGATGAAAGGCAGTTAAATCACTGTTCTCTCTGGATTTTTGAGGAATCAATGCAGGATCAAATTTTCAAACAATAGTGAAAGAAGAAGAAAACTTAGAAAACACAATTGCGTGATATAGGTCCTTTTGTATCAGACTAAGTGCCCTATAATCCTTTGATTGGAACAGGATCCTTTATTATGCTAAACTAACAAAACCAGACTGTGAGTAAACTCAAACACTGAAACTATAATCCATAATATACAATTCACAATGGAGAATACCAACTGAATAACTGTTCTATCATAACCTAGCTCTTTTCCATATTTCTCAACTAGCTCTGTCCAAGACAAAATTGCTACAGAGGGGGCAAGCCCTTGGCAATGTGAACATGAGCCAATTTGTTGTTGGAAGTTGAGGCTATGATTTAATTCTGTTTCTTGCTCATTTAGAAGTGTGAATATCCACAGTGTATCTCCTGTGGTCTCAGCATTTGGGCCAGAGATTCATAGATGGGCTTAGAAACTGTAGGTTTTGCTGTTTTTATTGTTGTTTTTCTTTCAGCTTTCTTCAGTTTATTATGCAATTCCTTCTCAGAAATCCTACTGGATTCAACCTTCAATCTCCCTGACTTTCCTTCTGACAGACATTAGACAACCAGACTAGAATATAGCAATGAAAAATTTTATTTAATTAAATAAATTTTAAAAACATTTTTTCCATTTTTCCCCGTGTGTACTAACATTCCATGTTAAACTACTAGAAGGGTTTGTTGCCTTATTTTAATTTGCTGCAGTTATGACCAACAGCATTTGTATATAATTGTCCTCTTGAACTCAAGGCAGATGCTGGGGACTGGTTTCTAAAAAGGGTTACAATATCACTTCAGATGTGCATGCTTAGGTGGAATTCAAGGTGTCCTGGGATACCTGAGATATCTGTCCAGGTTTAATACATTTTCTATTCTGACCTGGCAGCTGGAATTCAGGCAAGACACTTTAGCATACCTGAAGTGTTACAGATGATTACGTTAAAGCCTTTTAAGTGTTCCCTAGCTGAAACGTAACAGCTGTATTGTGAGCTTATGAATTTACACATCACAGTCTATAACTGAATTGCAGCTTCTAAGGTTGGGTGAGTTAAATCACAGCTAAGCTATTTGACTTTTATATTGCTAGAGATAAGTGTGATGAATCTCACACTTGTGAATAACATCCTCAGGTTGGAAGTTTCAATCAAAAATAAGAACACACATATAAGAGAAGGCAGCCAAAGAATATCCTTCAAATATTTTTTTCTATGGTCAAATCATATTTTATTAAAAGTAAAGCAGAAAATTATAGACAATGCACACAACTGAAAATTTTGAATAATATTTGCTGTTATATTGGGACACAGACCGTGTCATATGCCATATTGATATTCGCTCTTACATTACTTCAAAAAGTAGGATAATATCCTAATAACAACAACGGCAACAATAAAAATGTGGCTTTCTTCTTTTTTTTCTGCTTCCCAAGAGTGTTTCTCTACTAGTTTCAGGAGGGCATCCTCAATTTATTATCGTAGAAATAGATCAGAATAAACCAAAGAATATCAATTTATTTTCAATATATCATGGTAAATTAATTATAAAATAAAAATATATGCAATCTTGTCTCAAACATGTTTTTGTTTTGGTTTGGTTTTTTTTTGTTTGTTTTACTAATATCAGGCCAAAAAACATACAATGAATACAAGAGATAGATGAAAATAACCAAATCCAACTCCTGCTTAGAAAAGTAGTCCTATTAATTAATTCAGTTGTGGCTGAAAGTTAGAAGCCATGGACTTTGTTGTAGTGTCTGAGTTTGTAGAATAGGTCTAGTTCCAGTTAGAATCCATAAAGCACACAGATCAATATAACCACAATTGACACTAATTGACAAGCCTAATTGACAGTATTAAGGCAGAGGCCAAGAAACCAGATACCAACTCTTTTTTTCTTCTGCGTTCCCTCACTATGATGCATGGGTTCAGACAAAAGTTCTAACTTTATGAAAACAGGGGTTATATTAATCAGATAAACAGATATGCCTATTAAGATCTTCATTCAGTCATGAAGATGAATTTCAGTGTACTCATTCTGCTGAAATTCTCACAGCTGCAGTATAGAGTTCTCCTGTTGAGCAAGTCACCTTTGTATTTCTGTACAGTCAGTGGGGAGAAATGGGAACTGTTCAGGTTCATGACATTTTGGGATGCAAAGAACATTTCAGCTGTAGACATAGGTACCAAATTTAGTTAAGTAAATATTGTCATATGGGTGTAAACTGTTGTGTCTAAACTTTTATTACAGTCATCAAAGGAACAGCCAGTATAGAGAATAGAGGTTAGATAATATAGAGTAGGGAATAGAGACAAGAGAATAGAGAATAGAGACTAGAGACTAGAGAATAAAGAATAGAGAATAGAAAGTGTCTCAGATCAGTTTAAACAGAACTTTACTTAAACCTCAGGTTTTAAATGCAGTATTATTTTGGGCTTCCTGGGGTATCCAACATGGCCTCCAGCTGCCACTTGAGAAGTTTATAGTTCTTTTACAGGTCCTGGTTCATATCTGTGAAGTCCATGAGTGTCCTGGTTGTCTGAGATATCCTAAGACATCTCAAACCAGCTGTTTATGCTTTGGCCAAGATTAGGGTTTTCACTGACTGTATGTGGAACTTAGATCCTTAGTTCACATTTGGACAGTGTTTGGAAGTCTGAATCTCTAAATAAGTCTTATCCATATATAGAAAGAGATAAAGCATGTTTTAAAAGTTTTATTTCTTTCCATTCACTCTAACAGGAATCTAGGGCACCTAGTCTAAATATATGACTGCAACCATAAACAGCTGCGTTCCTCAAATTAATTCCACACTTTGAGTCTTTGGCTTGGACCACCTATTCCTTTACTGTAAAGTAGCATGGTATCAGTGACCTACCTGAATGGAGAGGCAAGGATTCAGGTGTCTGACATGTCTTTCCTCAGACCCCTAGGGAACCTTCCCTTACTTGCAAAGAGTCTGTCTTCATCAAGGAATGCCCCTGTTGAGCACAGACATCCTAGCTCTGAATTAATCTTGGTGGAGAAGGAGTCAGGGTGG
>VWYE01003783.1:34995-85311 GCA_013398995.1 Alaudala cheleensis
GGGGGGGGGGAGAAGAATATAATATCTCTGCTTAATATCTCTGAGATATTAAAAGCACAAATTAATATATGAAAATACCTGGAAGTAGTTTCCTGTAACAGGAAGTGTTCATATATGCAGAAATGTCATGTTAATTCTAAAGAAATCATGATGGTTGATGTATTTATTGCACAAAATTGCATATTATTACTCAAAAGTCCATGGTAAAGGAAAGGTTGAAAACTCATTCTGAAACTAATATTGAAGTTATAGGAAGGATCAGTAGAGATCTTGATAGACTTACACACAAATTGTTAAGAGAAGTCAAAACTAATGAAAAAGCTCCTTTGCATGATTCAGAAACAAAAAATACATTTTTAAGACAAAGTCACTACAAATATCTTCGGATTTATAGTAATTAACTATATGTCCTGTTACCTTCTGTCAGACTTAAAAGATTGCAAGAATCAGAGTTAAAATGAGAATGAATTGGCTTACATTATTTAGCTTTAGAAATGCTAGTGATTGTTTTAAATAAAGTCAGTGATGTCATTTGCCTTCTATCTCTCATGAACAAGGCTGTACAACATAACCACTATGCATAATTTGTAGATAATGATTTGGAAAAAAATCAGCTCTCCAAAAGTCTGCATTGAAATGGAATTTTCATTTGAAGAAATGTCTGAGAAGGGTGAAGCAGAATGAGAAATTTCATGCTGGATTTTTCACTACATTAGGCAGTCTGTGTGTGGCAAACAAAAACAGCTCAAGTTTTTATTCTTAATTGACTCTGATTCCTGGTAAATTATGCATTTGAACATAGTAAGCAAGTTTTAATTATTTTTCATGTTAAAGTAATACTTCAAACTAGATATTGTACATGACTATTATTTTCATCATCACACTATCTTTCTCATCAGATTTAGTGAGTTACTAAAATTTTCATTGAATTGCCCTATAGAATGGCAGAATAGTTTAAATTTACTAATTTTTCTCTTATTTCTCCATTGCTATAAAAGTAAAGTTTCAAGCTTGAGTTCTATCGTAAAATTTGTGCAACAAGCTATTTGTAAACAACCATGTAGACCCTGACACAACTTTCTAAACCAAATGTTATATTTCTACCTGTTCCCCAGTATTTTGAAATAGTCACATGGAAATCCAATTGCAACACATAGATGACACTTCAAAATATGGAAGAAAATTTTTGCCTTGTTAGTTCAACAGACATTGGAATAATGCTAATACATTAGTAAAAAACCCAGGAGTTGCTTTATAAAATAGAAATTTTTATTTTGTACTCAAAGTTTGAGCTGAATCTGAATTTTCAGACCACATGTATAGGCAAGGCTAATTCAAAAGCCATCTCATTTCAGCACATCTATATATCAGAAAAGCATCTCAAATAACTACAGAGTTTCAACTCAAAAGTGGTAATAAGGTTGGTAATAGAATGGAGAAAGGTAAATAAATGGCATCACATTAAAATTTAAAAAATTTAAAATTACTACTTTTTAAATTGCCAGACACTTGGAGCAGGATTTAACTTCTTCCATAATCATATTCTTCCTAGTGATCTTTACATAAGAATGTTGTTTGATATGCCTTTAGTGTATCACACACCCACCCACACATAAAATATGGTAATCTGATTTTACTTTGAAGTATAGTTCTGCAAATTGGCATTCAAATCAAGGAGTGTGAGACTCACTAATCGTAGGATTGACTTATGCCTATCTATGGTATTCTACATTAATGGAAAAGTCAGCATGAATGAGGCCTAATCAAAGTTAATACTCCGATTGCTTGGCCATGTTAATACCATAGTCTGGTATTCATTGCATATTCAAAATGCCATCTATTCAGTGCAAGTGATGCAGTAATGATGGGCAAATCTTTAACCAATAGATTATGCTCCTAATTAATTCCCAGTGTTAAATTACATTAAAGTAATATTTAGAGCATATGTTTTGAATTAGAGCTGATAGTTGTGAATATTCTGGCTAGTGGAGAGAAGGGGTGGGTTCTTCAGAAACTATATTGCTTCTTCCTATTTTGGGAACTGAATAACTATATACAGCTAAGAAATGTTTTTTCATGTCAGAATTGTGAAATTAAGCAAGTAAATTAGGACAGTAATATATGTGCCTAGCACCACTGAAGACATTTTAGGATAACTGAGAAATGTACATAGTGATGGCAGATGTGCATATATCTGAAGAGAACTTCATATCATTCTGGAGAAGAAAATGGAGACCAGAGATCATGTCCCAGGACACCTAAAATGTAACTGACCCCTATGAAAACACACTTGGATGAGGACATACTGACACTATTATCAGTTTGTTCAAAATGCCTGTCTCAAGTCCCTGAACATCAAGATCAGGACTGGGGGAAAATGATATGTCCTATGGCAGAAGAAGGTCCATTTTGACACCACCTGTGGGATCTGATGAGGTGCATCCCTCAGGTGGATCCTAAGGGAAAGGTCTGGTGCAGTTGCCAAGCTGAATTGCTCCTATTTTCAAAAAAGTGCACCAAAGAGGACCCTGATAGCTACTGATCAGTTGATCTCATTTCTGTGCCTGCTAAAATCATGATATACAGCCTCCTGGAAGGTATGTAGATGTACATGGTAAACAAGGAGATTACTAGAGAAAGGGAAAATTACGTTTGACCAAGTGATTAGCCTTCTGCAATGGAATGACTACAGCGGTGGACAAGGAAAGTGCTGCTTTTGTTATTCTGCCTGGACTTCTGTAAAGTCTTTGATACCATCATCCATAACATCCTTGTCACTAAATGCAGAAGTGTGGGCTTGACAGATGACTCTTTGATGGATAAGGAATTGGCTGGATATCCATGTCCAAAGAGTTGCAGTCAAGGCTCAGTGCCCAAGAGGAAGCCAAGCAGTGTCCTTCGAGGGTCCATATTGGGTCTAATACAGTGTATTGCCTTTAGCAATAACATGGACAGTGGTACTGAATGAATCCTCAGCAAATTTTTAGATGACATCAAGCTGACCAGTGCAGTTCATAGGCTTGAAGGGATGCCATCCACAGAAACCTTGAGGAATAGGCTCATGCAAATGTCATGAAAGACATTTCTGATCATGGTAAGGCGGTTGAAGTAGTGATCTTCAAAGCTCCCTTCCAACACAAAACATTCTGTTCCATGGCCTTATGCTCTAAGATTCCTACTCAGAACTTATTATGTTTATATTAATTAGTTTATTCATTAATCAATAACAATAACAAGTAATTATTATAAAATACTAGAAATAAAAATAATAAAAAAATTATGTAAACATGTTGTCTTAAAAATACCTTATTAAATCACAAAAACCAGACTTCAGAAGACAATACAGCTAGATACTTATACAGGAAATTAGTATATTTTTACTTCATAAGAAAAATTTAAAAAAATATTTAAAATTTTTTGTTTAGCTTTTGCAAAGAAAAATTGTGTTTCATCTAGTGAATTATTTTTTGATGGTATGTTTGAGTCTGAGAATAAAAACAAGGTAATAGAGTTTTGGAAAAGCTTTTACAAAATCAGCAAGATTTGTAGCACAAGAAACTGGGACACATTAATACAGATGGAAGAGAATGGTTCTTTAACAATTCACCATCAATTTAGATGGAGTAAATCTTCCAGAGCATGTGGCAATCTTATTCCAGAAGACCGAGAGTTTACAGAAATTACGTCTGTCTATCTATCTAACCACTAGGTGCAGAGAGTTGGTCTATGCTCTCATTGCTGTTCATTACTCAATACAAAGTGCTGGTGTATTCTAGAGTGCCATAGAAGTTCTTGAAAGGGATGTTGGCAGTTCTTGAACACTAAAGGAGTGAAAAGATGACATTTCCAAAAAAAACATCTCATTTATACTTGTAGGTATTGAAGCCAGTTTTGCCAAGATACTAATATAGTGTTGAATAAATAAAAAAATAAGTTACAGCAAATAACATATTTTAGGTTTTAACCTTTAATGGACACATTTATATTATTTTGTAGTTTGCATAAGTGATTTTTTTTCTAATTTAAAAAAAAATTTAAAAGTGTGCTAATGCTAGAAGCTGGATAAATTCATCAACATGGATATTTAACATTTAATGCACGTTTCAGAATATTCACAAAATAATGGTAGTTTCATTGTCTCAAATAGACAGCCAGATTTTTCACTTTAATTCAAAATGTCTGTCCCAGGAATCATTTCTCAAGGCTAAACTATGGCATATGTTTCACCGACAAGCAAAATTTTTAACACAGAAAAGCATTAATTTTTATTTTACAGACCTGCAAGCATAAGGGAAGATTACATTTTCAGATGAATTTCTGAATTCAGCTAACTGAAGAGCTTCATTTTATAATACGGATTATAAATTGTGCTGGCAATTAATCTGTAATGTGACTAATCCTTTTTATTATCTTAATAAAAAATAAAATATGCTTCACATTCTCAGTGGAAAAGCATTTCAGGAGTTTTTAGCACAGGGACTCAGCATGCTCATGTGCATTCTCCTACACTTATCTACAAGTTAATACCTTGATCTTGCAATAAATGTCATGCAGGCAGAACATGGCTTTTAATCCCTCGGTACAACTAAAAATTTATATCTATGAGGACTTATTTTAAAGGGAAGTGCTTTATTTGAGTGCCTTTGCAACTGAGGAAATAAGAAGTAACCCACAGCCATGAACTGTTGATTGATACAAGCAATCATTGTTTCTTGTTGGCAGAAAAGTCTGTCAAGAAAAGCAAGGGTATTTTCTTGGTATTTTAATGACCAGTTATGTTGAAAAGTAGGTCAAAAGTAGCCCTGTCCTCTGGCACTTTCTTCTCAATCATACAACTGAATGCTTACTAAAATGAATAAAGACATGTATTAGGCTAATATTTATTACTGAGTTGGCTTATTTTTTTATAAGCTTCTTATATTCATATGTGTTGGAACACTGCATTTTTAACAGGTAGTTAGCTGAATTAAAGTTAAGCAGATAATAATATTGGCCAAAATGTTGAAAAATTATTGTTTTAAGAAAAATAAATAGATATGTGTGGTTGCCATTGTGAGTGGAAATGAGCAGACACTGGCTTTGCCAACTAGTAGACATTCCTCTTTCAAAAGTTCCATGGTTGGAATCATGGTTCCTCTTTCCAGGCTGGCAAAGCTTGGAAACCTTACAAGTGAGTACAGATGATATTTTCAAAAACATGACAATAGCTAGAAAAAGCAATGCAGGTATGTTCATATAATTCTGAAAAATACAGCACATTATATTATTTTTAAATATTTTTGTTTATATCTACATTTGAATTCTTTAGTAAGTAATTGAACAAAATTGTTTGTTTCTTTAGTTAAAGATTATCTTTGCCAAGCTGGTACTTAAGTAACAATTCACATACTAATTCATTGCTATAGAAAAAGAATATAAGAAACATTTTTCAAAGACTGAATTGTTTTTTGCTTAAACTGAAGCTTTTTGCAATACTATGCAACTACTATCTGTTACTTCACCATGAAGAGGTTTATTTTGGTGCAACTGATGTGAAGAGTTTACATGTTTGCTGTAAATGTGTAATCTGTGGCTTAAAATCTTTCAGATACCATCATTTGCTCTTCTACTGCCCATACCACTGGTAAATGTAATTATCTTATTTTGCTCACAGGATAAACATGAAATATTTTGAACAAATATTGGTAGCTGCTGACAACTCAATGTTTCTCCAGCTAGCTGGAGCTTGTACATTTTTTTTCCCATGCAGTCAAGTTCCAAAAATTGAAGTAGATTAACTAAGGATTTTGTTTCCCTATTAAAAATAGTTTTCTCCACTGAAAAACACCAAGTTCCCTTTTTACATGTACCATACCCACTTTCAGAGTGATTTTATAATTTGATGAGTCCTTTATATGCTAGTTGATTTTTTTGCCAGAACTTGATTTCATGTTCTTCCATAATTTTTTTAATCCATATTTTAGATATACCATAAAAATGAAACTTCTAGCTTTTAGCAGCTGATTCACTTTCCAGGACAGTGATAATACTCTGCTATTTCTGACTTCTAATGTACTTATAGCACTAATCCTTAAACCTACTTTTTTAAACAGAAAAGATAGATCAAGTTTGATTCAGTGTGAGACATGGTCATATGTGGCTTTTAGAAGAAAAGGACTGTAAAATTTCATGGGTGTTTTTCTGCAAACCTGAGGTATTCTACTTACTTACTTAGGTGGAGAAATACATATGCAGTAAAAAGCAAGATAGGCCCAGTGAGGAGTAAAACCACAGTTTATCAAATAAATGTTTTTTTCCTATGGTATTTAATTTTTTTACAGCTTCTCTGCTTCTCTTCAGTCTTCCTCCAAACACATAGCTTTTCACTGCATCTTAGTGTATTGATTTTTAATTAAACAATGGAGCTGATAGACTAGCAGAACTTAATTTTGATGAGTAGGTGCATCTAAAACTGTGAAGTTCCAATAAAATAAAAAAAATAAGTGAAATAGTACCTTCAAGTAAATTAACTAATTGTTCCCGAGAAAAGTCAAATTCGGAGGGAAGCACTGATAAAATTAGCAATTATATAAGGTGCAGAAATGAAGGTGTTTTTAAAAACTTGATATGTAAATAGGTGACCAGTAATTGATTTTTTTTTTTAATTAGGAATCGACACAAAAATAATTCTATTCAGTGAAAGTGTTGATCAATTAATATTAAGTAATTATGTAACTCTCACCTATGGCCCCACTTCTTTTCTAATTTCACCTTAGCATCCTTGTATTCTCTTAGTTTTTTCTTTATTTTTTATCTTAGCTCCTACAAGTTTGTTTTAGTTTCTAGCCCTAATCATCTTAGCAATATTAGACAGACATATTTTCTTCTGAATTGCGTAATATGTTTGGCCAAGAGAAAGGAAAAATATGTTCTAGTCAAAGCAGGACTGTCCCCAAGATATGGAAAAGAGCAGCCTCTCTTTCTTGCTTTAGAGACAGAAGCATTCAGTAGCCCACATCTAGGCAGGTGTGAAACACCCTGTGATAGTCTACTGAGCTCCCACTTAGGTCTTGCAACCTGTCTGTCAGCTCTGCCGTGCCTCCAGCATGCCACAGAACTTGGAGTGGTGTGGGATGCCTGCGGGTGGGTGGCTGTTGCATACCTACATGTTTGTTGACTGGGAATATCAGGTGCCTCTTCAATCTGTAGTCATCTACATAATAACACCTAAATTAGTGAAATTGGAAAGGTGAATCCCATCCTGAGAGACCCAACTCAAGATATTTAAGGTAAAAGCTATTTCATCATCTCCTTTACCTGGAT
Organism: Alaudala cheleensis; assembly: GCA_013398995.1. NCBI lineage: Eukaryota > Metazoa > Chordata > Aves > Passeriformes > Alaudidae > Alaudala > Alaudala cheleensis. The sequence continues at coordinate 42,298 of VWYE01003783.1, forward strand.
TCTTGACATGAGGCTACATATCCATGAGTTTTCAGTTGCTTAGAGAAAGATGAGGCATCCTCCATCAGATGTCCTTGTCTAGATTCCCTTCTTCCTAAGGAAATTAACGCATTTTAAATATAAAGTTATCTGAATTTGAGTTATAATTAAATGAAAAAATACAGTATACTTTGGTTAGTATTGGAGATAGGGAGTAATCCATCAAAAATAATGTATTTAAGGTCTTTTTAGACACATGCGAGTGTTATTTGAGGCTGAAAAAAAAAAAGAGTGAAACCATTTTAAATACTTGATTTTGGGTGACTACATTATTCATAGGAAACAAATGCTCAAACAAAATATGTCCCTAATCCCAGTCACACTAAAGATTTTAGGACTATGTGATGAAAATTCACAGCTGGGGAGACGATGGAAGAAAAAGTAGAATTTAACTAAAAACACATGCATTGTTTTTGCTAAAATACAAAAAAAAAAAAGTTTTATATGTTCAGCATAAATTGATTAGCAACAGTGTCAAAATATATTGTAAGCACATGATAAGCTCAGTGAGATGTATATAGAGTTACATTCATGCTCTTATTTTTCCAGTTAAAATAAGAATAAGGAGTAGAGAGAAGCCATAAAGTGCCCAAGCCTCTCATATTGTTATGAGTTTGAGGAGAACAAAGTGATCTGCTGAGGACACCTGTATTTCTGTTTCTGTGCAGAACCCTAAGTCTCCTGTTTAAACTTAGAAGATCTCAACAAATCTCAAAGAACTTGATTCTGTAGTAGAAGAAAAGAAACATGTGTCCAAGTCATCTCATTGTAATTCACCACTGCAGAAATTATATTACTCTTAATTGGCTTCCACTGCAATAACTTCACCTGTTACAATGGTCAACCTACTGCAAAGCCAGGACTGGAGAACACCTTTGTCAGCTTTAAAGGACTGCAAAACAAATCGAATTATAGAGATTGATCTCCTACTTCTAGAGAAAACCCATATTCTTAATTAATATTTTCTGTCTTATTTCTCAGGTTCTGTAATGATGCCAAACTATTTCTTTTTGTTGCTGGCTTTTTTTTTTTCTTTTTCCTAAGGCATTAACACAATACACAAATAAATGTCATTTAAATCATGGAAGGATATGTGGATGTATCATTAAGATACACTTTAGGTGTTGACACCATGAACACTGATTTTTCAAAGATATTTGTGAAGGTTTTGTTAAATATTTCCTTTAATGTTAGGAAACAAAAGAATATTTGCATAATTTTGAAGTGTAAGGATTTGAAGTCCCACCTGGCACTTACAAGATTAAAAAAAGGGATTCATAGTTGAGCTCAAATTTTGTTTCATCATCTGACTTTGCTATGTACAATATCTTCAATGTGTAAGGTGACACCATGTGAGTAGGAGAGAGAACCTTTTTGTGACTTCAGGTAGAAGTATTTTCTGATAGATTACATTCTCATCACTGATTCTGTGTAGTTAGACAGACATGCTAGATGTGTGAGAGTGGGCTTTTGCTGTTGACAGTGAGAAGTGTGCCTCCCTCTATTGACAAAGTAACAAATGCTAAGTTTCACTGCCAGTCTTCTCAAGACCATGCATGCAATTTATTGCAGGTGTACAATAGAGGCAAAAGCGTAATATGAGCCTGTGCCACTATGCAGTGCATGGGGGTGTATGCAAGGAATTTTTCAGGTATAAGAAATGTCAGAATTTGGAATATCTGAATTTAGTATGTGTTCTGAGACAATATACTAAAATTGCTAGATGAAAAGCCATTGACATTAATAACAGTCTTTCCAATGTTTACAGTAGGTGTATTATCAGGTCTACTATACATATGTACAGGTTATATGTATGCTATGTACAGAACTTAACTGAGTCCCAAACCGAATCTGTCTTTACATAAAGCTTGAACTATTGGGGAATACAATGCCCTCAGTCTGAAGACTCCCATCACTTCAATGAAAAATGAATGAAATCCTTGAATGGTAGAGACAGAATGTTATTCTATCAGAGAATAAAACAGTGATTAGAAAGACTGTAAATGTATTTTGTATGTGTAAAGAATACTACCTACCACAGAAGTAGATTCTCAGAGTGACTAATATTGTTGATGAATAAATTACCTTTTGAATCACTTGGGCACATGAAGAGTATGCTTTTTGTCTTTTTTCTGTGTATTTTATCTGCAGTTTATACTGGTCTCATCAAAGTGATGTAAATTCATGTGTATTTTCCACCACATAACTGAATTTTAAAGATTTTAATTATTTATACGTGATTACTAATATTACATACTTTAATTTCATAGTGTTTACTAATGAATGAATTATTTTGTTGGAAACATTTTATTTTTTTCATTTGTATAGTGATAAAGGTCCTAGGCAAGGTCTTTATTTATTCATTTGAATTTTATTAGCATATGTATTCTAAAATATTTGTCATATATAACTCTGCAGATTCTTTGCATAACTTTATCCCATGAATAAATATGGACAAATCAGTGTACAAATAAATATTTTCTTTAGTGATAATTGCCAGGAAAACAAAACAAAACAAACAAAAAAAAAAAGCAAAGAAAGAAACATTACAACCTGCACAGAAATATTAGGTGTTTAGAAAATTTTTGAAACTTTCAAAGGATAAATAAAATAAAATTTAAAGTATATATATATATATATATATATATATTCTAACATTTTTGTACTATTGCATCCCAATCCTTACTGTAACCACTTAAAACATTCTTTACAATAAACTATTCTTGGATGACATCATGTGTCACATGTAAGTTGCCAATAAATGTAAATTGCATATCACTCTTAAGGGAAGGAAAAGCAAGTGTAAAAGCAGACATTTCTAAAATACAGAAGGGCAGAGAAATTAATTTTTAGATGTAGAGAAACCATGTGAAAAATAACAATATAGAAAATTAAGTGAGCAAAATCCAGTCTTTGTCCACAGATTTGTTTGAATGTGATGGCTATACAATTTAAATATCTATTGCATATACATTAATGCAACAGTATTCAATTTGCTTCTTTTATAAATTGTGTTTGTGGTTTTTAAAGTAATTTCTCTGCATAATATTTTCCACTCTGTGGTTTTTCAGCTGTTTTTCCATATCTTTTTTATCATGAGAATGATGAAAAAGGAATATATTTTTTATACTGGTTGCCTGAGAGTAGACACCATCAAATCACATTTAGGCATTCAGGGAAATGGCCTGATTTGCTGAGATGGTAATAGTAATGGACACTTCAAATGCTTCTTGAACAGTAATGATATGGGGGGGGTTATGCATTATTTTTATTGGTGTGATAAAGAAATATTTCTATATTAAATTTATTTCTATGATTTTAGGATCAAACTCAGCATTCTGAAAACAGTATATGCTTTTCCTGATCAGTATGGAAGTAGAGAGGGTAATTTTAGGAAGGTAAAATGTTTGTTTGAAAGCTAGGGTCATCTGTCTTCTTTCTTCTCTTTCAAACTCCTCTTTCCTCTTGCACCATTTACAAGTTATTAAATTTTTCATTGTGCAGCCTGTGCATCTCCTGTCTGATCACTTGCCTTTCCTGGTGTCAGGTCAGCAGTTTCAAAAGCGAGGCCAGCAAAACAGCTTGTGTGTGTACCAGTTCTGTTCACAGTGGAACACAGCTACTCAAACCCTGTTTTTGCAGGTAACTTAGCAGAAGTGTTGACAGATCGTTAGGCAGCTCTTGAGGCCAAAAAGTACCAATAGCACTGTTATTCTTTTTATGAAGTTGAAGTATGATGGATCACAGTTGTTTAAAATGACCCAGAGTACTTTTGTTTCAATGCAGCAACCCATGGTTGCTTGACATACTCACACCTTGATATAGTCAGTGTTGAAGAGAAATTAACTATTTCTGTTACTAATATTAAATACTAATATTAAATATTAAAATAAATTAAAGATTTTTTAATGTTTTTGCTGTTTTTCTGCATATATTTTGCATAGTAATGATAACTCAGTTGTTGAAATAATTCATAAAAAATACAGCTAACCTGTCAGACAAACAGACTGCACGCTCAATACCCATACACACACAGAAATACAGAGCTTGGTTTCCTAATATTCTGTGCTCCCAAGATGTAGAAATCACTTTACATAACGCCCTGTTTTGTTTCCTGAATCTGTGACAGCATTTCAAAGGACTTTTGATATAATGCTCATCACAAATGGCAGAGAGCCCCGCAAGCCTGCTTCTGCTGCTGCTACAGAGCTCCACACAGGAGTAGCATCATTTTTAATGAGCCTCCACTAGCCAGATTATATAAGTCTGATAAAATAATAAAACCAGCAATGTATGTGACGCAACATCATTCTGCTTACTCAATCTTACCAATGTACAAAATGGACAGACATCATGAGAGGCATATAGATTTTAAAACCAAAACAATTTCACAAACACATTACCTGAATTTTTACACATCAACAGAACTTGACCCTTTCATTTATGCATTATCTCTATAATAAGGTAATTCAATTAGACCAGAGAGTTTAGCACCAAAAAATCATAGCAAAAAGGACATTATAGTTCCATTGCATCATATGGTTTATTATTATACAATACATCCACGGTGCATGGCTGAAGAAAAGTCAACACTTTATTAGTTTATTAATAAAATTAAAATATCAATAACATTTTGAAAAATAACATTTTTACTTTGTAAAGCAGCTACAGATGGTAAACACTTTAATGGATATAAATAGTGCCAAATCCATTGTGGGCCTACTCTCCCAGCTGACTATGGAACAAACTGACTAAATATCTGCTGAGTACATCTGCAGATAAGATGAATTATAATACTTCAATTAGAAAACAAACTAACTAAGAACTTCAGGAATTCATCACTATCCACTTGTTATAAAGGTAATTCTCCATGATAACATATTTATCAGCTAATACATAAACCAAAACCTAATACTCTGAAATTACACTCGGCAGTGATTTAAGATAACCCTGTGATACTGCACTGAAATGGATTTGAAGTAATCACATTGTTTATTCTGGGGTCACAACTGTCAGGACAGTAGCTTTCAGCTGAAGAAAGTGTATTGACATCTTCTTAAGCTTTTCCAGCTAAATTGCTGAGGCTATATTATAACTTTCCCCATCAGATGCCTCCTGCTGTATTTATTATGAAGACTGCCAGCCAAATCATGGAAAACAACTAAGAACTTTCTGACAATATCTTTTTCCCAAGATACATGCAGTTTTTCTCAATTTGTATTATCCTGGGAAATTTTTCTACTCATAAACTCAAGGACTCTATGATCTAGTTTTGTATTTTTTCAGAAGATCCCTAGGAGATTACTTAAAAAAGATGTTACTTTTAAAAGAAGCTCAGATGAATGGAAATTAACTCTCCTTCCCTGTGCTAAGCAGGAGAACAAAAAGTCATGCATGGCTGACACTGCAGTGTAGTACAGATCTATTTTATACATAATACATTGATGACATTTTTCAAAAGATGTTAATTCTGTTACTCCTGTAGTGCTGTTGAGGTCTGTGGGTCTTTGCATCTCCCTGCATATCATACAGTCATGTTGGCAAATATTACCCAGGCACAGTCTTATTTTATACAGCCAGATGTTACAATATTCTGAAATTCTTCATGGTTTTTGTAAATTGGATTTTCTTTTCTTTTCTTTCCTTTCCTTTGCCCTAAATTGACTTTTATATCCTACCTTACAATTATGGAAAAAAAAAATATCTCTACCAATGCGGATAAGTAAATCAGTTTTTCCTTCCCATTTTCACATTAAATTACCTGTAACTGCATTTTTGGAACTTATGAGGCTACTACATACATATATATGCATATAGGTAGACATGCAGATAGATAAACAAACACTCTGTGTACATGTGGACATCTGCACAGACAAAACAAAAACAGAGAAAAAAAAGTAGTTTAATGTTTAACAATGGAAAAAGAGATTTTAGGGAGTTTAAATCCTCAACAGTTTTAGATTTTAGGGGAAAAACCGTGATTTGGTGTTTTAATTTTCAGTTGTTACAGTGAAAATACTTGAAAACATTCATCTTCATATTCTTTTGTGTTCAGTTGTTTCCTGTCTGGCTTCTGCAGAATCTGGGATTCAGAACTGACCTCCCAGCAAATCTCTGTGGCACCCTGAGGTGCCATGTAAAGAATACTCCTCACAATAAGAAAAAACCCAGAACTTATTCAGTTGTTCCATAATAAAAAAAAAAAAAAGATATTAAGAAAAATAAGACTCAGCTGTGAAGAGCAAAGCTTTCTAGAAAAAAAAAATATATAATCTTTTGTATAAAGTATAAAAACACTAGCAAAAGGTAGCACATATGTGGTCATATTTCTACAGCTACATTTATATTTGAAAAAACTTAGATTGGCACAGTAATTGTTTTGGGGTTTAGTTTTTCTCTTTCTTTTTTAACATTTAGGAATATATATGCATTAAAGCTCAGAGTATTTGATTATAAAAAAAATTATGAAAATGGACATTTTATGAACATAACAGCAAAACTATGGTGAATTCCTCCAAGTGGCACAGCAAGAAAGATAATTTGAAATTTTACAGACTTCCAACCTGTGCCTATCAGGTAGAAAACAGATGCATCACATCCCAGATAGTCAGCTGCTGGAAATACAGTGTTTCTACTGATTATACTGATGTTGGTATATAAAAGAAAAATGTATCTTGTGTTTTTAATGATGTGCAAAACAGGAGCAAAATACTTTTTCCATGTGTAAGGCTGTCCAGATGGTACTCATTAGATGCAGCAACAGATAATATCCTTTCTGACACTTTCCTTCCTCATTTATCAGTTAGTGTCCCAAAACTGGAAATAATGGACTGGTAAAAAGGAGTTGGACTCAGAAGTTTCTGAGAATATGCATTATTCCCCACTTGCATGCTGTGGATGACAACTACTACAAATGTGTGAGGAGGTTCAGGGAATATTCAGGACTGATTTTTCTCTTTCCAGCCTTCTCTTTGTGGATACTGACTGAATTGACTGGTTGTGGAGGGAAAGAATATGTTCTGCTAGGGGACAACATGTGATTGACTTAATTGGTTGTAATTTAACATCTGAAAGTTAGACATCTAAAATCTGAGCCAGGCATTTTAGAATCCCTTTATAGTTAATGGAGAAAAATAGGCTCCTCCAGGGATATTCATCTGTTCTATCTTATGATGAGATTAATGACTCTCTAGAGGTGCCTGTTCCTTTCCATTAGCTATAAAGGGAACAACCACAGTCATAGTACTCCCTAGGATATGGTGGGGATATTTTACTTTAACTGGCCATTCTCCTCAGAGAGCAAAACTTGCTATAATTCTGTTCTCAAGGCTCAGTATTCTCAAGATTATGTTCCAATTTGTTAAGACAACACCCACTGAATCTGTTTGTGCAAGTGAAACTGAGAACAGTTTCACTGTTTTTAAGAATCATTCTAGCCTGAGGATAGTACTTGCATTCCAACACACACACACATGTTTTGTGCTGGGTTAAAATTCAACTTCTACAAATATAAATGAAGGACAACCAAGAGATAAAATTAGGATGTCATGTCTGTCTAAGGCATAATGGCCTGGCTCCTTCTTGCTTACTGAGATTTCACATAGTTTAAATGAACAGGATTTTTATAGGGGGCTGTGGTCATCAAAACCAATGGAGCATGAATATATTTACATGATTTGGCATCAGAAAAGTTAAATGTACCCCATCCATACTTTTAATTATTCTGTACTCTGCCTTTGTTCCAGTAGCAATGTGTCTGTGCTATTGCAACACTGTCTTTGCACCAAACATGCCTAAAATTTCAGAGGGCTCCTGCAGAACTGTGCCATGGCTCAGGCAGGGTGATGCACTGATGAACCTACCTGGCTACAGGGTCCCTTGGGCCAATACATCTACTACTGACTTAAAGTCAACTACCATTTCTAAATATAAAATTGAATTCCTGAATTTACCTTGCTACAGCCCAAGAACAGAATACACAGCCATTTCTTAGACCTTATCTTACCCCCAGCAGCCCCAGTTTATACCTTGATAACCCTGCAGAGTATCTTCCTTCTTGACAGGATAGAGCAACTCAAACCTGTCCAAAAGCACTCAGTGTCTGGTGTGATCTCCATCATTTTCTAAAATAGAGAAGATCCCTCTTTTTAACAAAGTAGCCTGATGCTTAGGATTAAGAACTCAGGAAGACAAAGGCAAAACCAAACCAAACAAACCCATATATTTCCTTTAACATCTGAGGGATTCAGAGTCTTGCAACTCAGCTGCAGGTAGAGCTTTCTGGACAAAATTCCACTAAATTGTCTACTAGTCTGAGGTGCAAAAGAGCTGTGATGCACATGCCAGGGACCAGAAATGGCTTATGATGCAGTCTGCAATCTCCATCCTGATGCCCTTCTTTCTGAGGGCATGCAAGTCTCCCCCAGGAGATATTACCCTTTCTGGAGTGGACTTTGCTAGGTGGATTGTTTCAGCAGCTCACAGCCAGCTCTCTGGGGCTCTTTATGCTCAGGGTTCCCCTCTTGTCTCATAGCAGGAGGAATCCCAGGCTAAAGTGGGGACATGTTTTGTCACTTGACTGGCAACTTCCAGCTTCATGATGGGAATGAGTGTGGCTCCCTAGGCCTCAAAGGTTTTCTAGCTAGAATAGTAGAAATATCTAGGAAACACCAGGTGTAGTCACTGTCAAACTCTCCTCACAGACCCTGAGTAAAAATCTCAAGAACTTTATGCAAGATATAGTTAAGAGTGCAGAGGCAGCATTGAAATGCAGATGCTTCTACAAGTCCCTTGTACTTACCTTATTTATTTTTTATAGTTTTCTTGTACCTGTTTATAGCTTTCAGATAAACATTCCTCCAATTAAAATATGAACAAGTAGGATCTGTAGGACATTGTGAAAGGAAAGAAGTATTTTATAATTTTAATATTGTCCCTCCATGAGAGGATAATTACCAAAGTATATTCCAAAATCCTGATGATTAGTACATGTTTCTTGGTGGTGTAATTAGGGTAGATTTTCTGCCTCAATAGTAAAAATTGTGTGTACTTTTATTGTGGATCACTAATAAATTTTATTTTGTAGTTCCTGCTAATCTGCATCCACAGGAAGGCTGAACCTACAAAGACAGGCTAAGAAAGTTGGGGTTCAGCCTGGAGAAGTGAAGGTTGCATGAAGACTTCATAGCAACCTTTCAGTATTTGAAGGACACCTACAGAGATGATGGAGAGGGACTCTGTAGGGAACTGTAGGAATAGGACAAGGAGTAATGGGGACAAATTGAAAGAGGGGAAATTTAGGTTACATAGGGGGAAGAAATTCTTTCCTTTGAGAGTGGTGAGATACTGGAAGAGGTTGATCAGGGAGTTTGTAGCTGCCCCAGCCCTGGCAGTGTTCAAAGCCAGGTTGTATAAGGCCTTGAGAAACCTGGTCTAGTGGGAGATGTCCCTGCCCTTGGCAAGGTGGGTTGTGACTAGATGATCTTTAAGGTATATTCCAACCTCTTTACATTCTATGATTCTATGATTTAACAGAATCTATTAAGGTGAAATAAAATAAGAATCCGAGTCTAATATACTACACAGAAGTAATAAACATTTTCTGCAAGATCAGTGGAAAAACTAACTAAATTAAGTGATGCAACTTTAATTGAGAAAGCACACTACTAGATATGCTTGAAAGATAAACTGAAGCCCTTATTATCTGGATTTAACAATGCTGGAAAATCCTTTAAACACATTGCTTTACTAAGGTTTTGAAATAAATTTTTAATTGAATCAGTTGTCTTTGTATTACAGAAAGACAAAGTTTTATTGATGACAAGGCCAAGAGTGACCTGCAGTGAAGAGATACACTGATCTAGACAATCCCTTTATCGTGATGCTACTACTGGCAGCAGCATGTTGAGAACGTGCTTTTATTTTGAATTTATTTGAATTAGTGAGAGTCCAGATTGCTCCGATTCATTTAGAAGAAGCTTAGTTCCATTATACTGGTTTATCGCTCTTGCAGCAGGGTCTATAGACGTCTAATCTCGCAATTATCACACTATCTTCCTTGGCCTCTATTAAGAAAACCAGAGCCAGTTTTCAAAAGGGGATGAAGCAAGAAACATTGTTTTTAATCTGCCTGATCTGAATTTTCCACTCTGCAGGGCAAAGGGGAGGGGTGGGGAAGGGGGATGGGAAATAGAAAAGGGAAGGCAGGAAAAACGGGAAAATAGAAAAGGAGAAAAAAAGGTCTTGTTTCCTCTTTTTTTTTTTTCATGGAACAATTGCTTGAGAGTTTTTGAACTTACTTCGCAGCATTAGAAGCTTATTTTATCACGTACAAAAGCTTTTCAGCGGTAATTCAGTATTTCCACCACTGCGGCAGTGAATAGTCACAAAGCATTTTGCTCTTTCTGGCACCTGCCTGAAGCTGTGACTTATGAATATGCTAATGAGTCTGCAGCCAGAACTGGCCGGGGTTCAACGCCTGCACACAATTAGCGTCCAGGCTACCAGCACTGCTGGGAGGCTGCCTGCAGAAAGTCATATTTAGATTGATCAATTCAACATAATGCACTTTGTTTACAACAGAGGGTTCAAAAATAACAGCTGAAAGTTATCCTGTGAGAACGCAGGGAAACTTTTAATTTTAAGTCATTTTTGTTAAAATTCTGGATGGTAATTATCCAGTTTAAATCCTTGGCATCACAAAAGATGGTCCTTGTAGTACATTACATATTTTGCTGGAGGAAAATAGAAGCATGTACTAATCATGAATACTCCATTTATTAATGTTTAGACTGCATTTCCCTCACATCTAGGTGTCTGTTAGCCTTGAATGCTGAAAAGCATTTTTTTCCAGTGCATACAGAAATGTCTTCTATATAACATCTGGAATTATGCTTTTAAGATAAGGAGAAGCAGTACTGTCTAAGGGCAGGGTATATGAACCAGGCAGCAAGCATACAGGCAACTGTTCCCACTTACAGCACATTTCTAGAATTAAAACATAAAAAATATATCCTTAGACGTAGAAATATGAATATCAAAAGTTGAAGTTGCCATGATTCACTGTGACAATGTATGTTTAGAGAATAAACCTGTATATTTTCAGAAATGAGCATTCCTAGATTCTACTTACCCTATTAAATGAGGTGAAAATATTCTGTATTTACTATTTTTAGTAGTTGACTGATATTGCAGAAATTTGAAACTGACCCATAGTTTCCATACCTGGACAGACCCTAAGACTCAGAGTATTTAGAAAACAATGAATATATGTTTTTAAATTTGTGCTATAGTTTCGGATGAAAGATCATACTTATTTTGAAGTGTGTTCACAAATAATTCTTTGTTTTATTTGATTTTGATATTGTTTAGTTAAAAATTAATATGGCTTTACCTGGACAATGAGAATTGATATTGAAATATCCTCTAGATGCTATTTACTTCCTGCAGGCAACTCATAATTAGAAAATACACAGACATGAATAATTTCTAGCAACTCCTATAGTTCTGAGTTCTGCAAATCCTTTGCTCCCAAGCAAGCATTTTATCAGAAATGAATTATATGCCATGCTCAAAGGGCACCCATATGAGCTTTCAGTTTAACAGAAAATGTATCAGAAAGAGGAATTGTTTTACAAAGCAGTGTAATTCCAGACACAGTGAGAGGCCATGCTAGTACTTCTACTTCAGTATTTTTCTACAAATTACACACAACAGCAAGTTTCAGTCTTGATGTATATTCTTCCTAAAACCTGATCTTGTCTCTTTAGTTCTACTTATCATATTCCATGGCAGATGGTTTACTTCAGTATGTACCAACCCCCCCCCCCCAAAAAAAGGCACTTCTGAGAAATCCTTTGAGACAAACATTACTGTGAAGGATTGCACAGTCATTACAAACAACTAAAATCTTCATCCCAGAGAAACAGAATTTTGCACCTTTGTCCTAAAAATATCTGTTTATTCACAGTCTAGTCTCCCCTGTTTTATTTTTGAAAATATGTTGCATGTTTAAAAGAGCAGCATATTCCATTGATTGCTTTCAGAAGCTGCAAGTTAGTCAGCCATACAGAAAATGCTCTCCAAAACACCCTGTAAGTTGCTGGGTTTCCAGTTCAAATGTGTCTGCACAATATAGCAGTTTGTGACTATTGAAGTAAATTTTAATACTTTGTAACAGGAAAACTAATTTTGTTCTGTCTGTCCTGAGAACTTATTGTTGTAGTAGTTATTATTTTACTGTGATATTTCTGTATAACCGTGATATTTGCAGGTTCAAGTTGCAAGGATTTTACCTTGGTAGTTGTATTATAAGCAAGATATGTAACTTTAATAGTTTCCACTAATACATAATAATATCTGAAAAATAAATTTTGAATTGCATAGGGAAAATGAGGAGTTACAGTGAACAATATGACACTCTTTCGGAAAACCTTAAATAATTTTTTCCCAGTGAATAACATTTAAACAGTAACAAGAAAACAGGAAACTTCTCCATGTTTTCCATCAGTACAATTACTGCTAAGTTAAGAATACTCCTTCTTCTTTATCTCTTTGTGTGCAAGAGCAGAAATATGTGTTTTAGGAACTGTCTGTAGGAGAAACACTGTTGTGGTGGGTTTTTTGGGGGGGTTTTTTGGGGTTTTTTTTTGTTTGTTTTTTTCTTGAACTGAGAAGTTTGATTACTTGGTTTGTCAGATTGGCATCTTCCAGATCTCTGACACCATCAGGAGAATAAGTTTTAAAATGGTTTAACATCTCAATTATATTAACAATAGTCAGAAACAAGCCACTTAGGCTGAACCCCAGACAACACAAATACAACTGTATGTAACTATAACCCTGTGAGCAAGAGGTTAATTCAAATGTCTACATTCATAAAGGTGCATATGATAGACATGCCTTAAATATACAGTCTCAGAACTGACACCTGAATTAAAAAAGAAAGATGCTTCCATGGTAGTTCCATGTACTTCTAATCTATATTTTTTTCACTGTGCTTTAATATTTGTTACTTCAATGGTGTGGAGAGCTCAAAGGTAACTTACACACTCACAATTGTAAGAACAAAGGAAATGAATCAAAGCCAGCAGGAAAATGTCTTTCAGCCTCAAATACATCTCATGGAACAAGTGTAACCTTCAGCTCAGCCAAAGATCTAAGCCTTCACCCAGTTTAGCTTTCTCATATGTATTTAATTTAGCTGTTCTTGGCTTTTGTTTTCTTTCCTCCTAAACCCAACCAGTATTTTTCCCCATTGTATCAGAGATGGAAAAAAAAATGTCATTAAAGGGGATTTGGGAAAAAAAAAAAGGAAGGATCCAGTTCTCATGATAGATCCATGTGTGCTACTACATATATTTCTATGAAATATATATACAGTAAGGCTCAGTAAAGACAAGATTTCAAAGACTGTCGCAAAAAACCCAAAGACTCTAGTGGGAAAAACAATTTTTTTTTCAAGTTGTCTCACAAAGATCAACTTTACTTCCATAGAGATGAGAAAAAAATAAATTAAACCAAGAAGCAAAGGTACACCTGTCTTCTGCAGCCTAATTTAGGGGTAGTTAACTATATAATGGCTTCTCAAAAAAAAAAAAAAAATCAAAATTTTACATAACTCCCAGGTCAAGTTCACAACTTAAAAACATAAATTGAAACATCTCTACTTACCTCCCAAATTCTAGTTTGTAAAGAATTAAAAATAATTTCATCATCTTTTAATCTTTCTAGCATTATAATTCCCAAAAATAATTAACACTAAAGTTCAGAAATTGGGTAGGAATTTACACCTCAGTAAATTTAGGAGTACTCTTAAGATATTAACTTTTTTATTTGGGAAATTATTTAGTTCAGGCTGCTTGGACAGTTAACACTATTTCCTTGAAGTGGAAAAGTGATCATGTACTGTGTAAGATAAGAAAAAAATTCCTCGGTGATCTAGTGCTAAGATTCTTATCTGCCTCCATTAAAACAAAAAAAGTTACATTATATAAAACTGGTTTGTAAGAATAAAGTCTACCTGACAATAAGTTGATACAGTACCTGAGCTGTAAAACTTTCTCTGGTGTGGTATACTTGCACTTTTTATTTTACTGTTGTTTTATTATTTGAGCACTCTGCCATAAGACATGAAGCTAGAAACCCACTTTCTGTCCCTGAAAACCTGACTGTCAAAATGAATCTTAGGGGTTGTGTAAAATTAGGGAAGTAGCTCACCCTCCAATAGACTGTTTGAGAGGAGGTTTCCCTATCTGTCAGGCTGTCTGTTTGGCATTTGGCTGTAGGCAGTGACGTTAACTCTTTACTTACAATGTCTTCTTACAATATGTACAATAGTAAGGTCAAAACCTAGAGTTTTGTAGCTTATAATAAACGTATATTTTAAAATTATTTTCTCTCCTTTTTTAAAGTTGACCCAGTGCTCTTTTGAAGTTTTGAATTTTGTGATTCCACACAATTTTGATATGCAGTAGAAATTTTCTGTGGGAAGACTGAGGATAAAATACTTTCTTGTGTACTTGGCTTTAAAGTCATGTATATTCAGATAGGATGTCAGAAATAGAGAGCTTCTAGATTGCTTACATGATAAGAACATGGTTGAAAATTTTTCATACTTTCTGTCAGTGATTTCAATAGTAATGGAATGTTGGTATTTCAATATTAAGCTGTCTTGATATTTAATAACCTTCATTGCATAAAAGACAGGGAAATTTTTATCCAGAACAATTTTAATAACAAACTTTAAAAAAGGGCTAGACCACAAATGTACCTTAATCACTTTGGTTTCATGAAGTTCAGCCATTAAAACTACTCAGCAATAACAACTGTTAAAAATTGGTTAACAAACATCAGAAGCCTACACTGAAGAACTGGTAAGCACTAGAGTCTACAGGGAAGACAAAAGAGGCGTCATTCAAAACTCCTGAGAACAGACTACCACACTACTCTGTGTCCACGGGAAAAGGTATGACTATATGGAAATAAAAGGTAAAAAAGTAAAATTCCTGCCCACTCGCTTGTCTTGCTGATGGCACCTTAACTTAATGAAGAAGGGTCATCACTGGTTAATAGCCAATATGGTGTCTCCCAGCTTGCAAAAGCCTGTAATACTGCCCCAGAAGCCCCTGAATCCTTCCGCAATCAAAGTAGAGCCCAAGGTATGCAATGTATACACTATATTTCATGCTGCAAAAATGTACCAGTCTTAGTGTTATTATTCACACTGTGAACTGTAAAACCACATCTATTTTGTCATTCATTCACAGGACTCAGAGGAAACCCAGGACAGAGGAATGCACCCTGCCTTCCCAGACCAGCATGTGTGATCTACTCCTCTTTTTCCAGTCTTTTTAATCCTCAGTTGAGCACTACTAATGTAGCCAGCATGAGTGCTGATTCAGTCTTGCCTAAATCACAGATCTCCCCTCTAATGAACCGCTGTGAAAGTTTCTTGGCACTATAAAGATTATCACTGCTAAAATCATCCCATTTCCTTTTGCTGTCATAGCTTTTCTCCATGCTGCCAATCTGCAAGTTCACTAATTAAAAGTGATAATTCTTTCATGGCAGTTTCCTTCTCTCAACATCCAAAAGGGAAAAAATGTATCTCCAAATGGATGCACTTACAATCCAAGTGTCTGTGTGAGTACAGCCTCAGTAATGAGAAATGTTATGGGCTTGGTGATGCAGTTAAAGGAAGAAGATAAACAGAAGCAGAGAAAGATCAGAATGGGGTAACACCTGAAAAAAAAAAAATCGTTGTATAATTGTATATAAGTTTTCTTGCAAAATTAGGTGTCATACAATGTTTTACAGCCAATCTAATTTCAGATCTAATTCTGGCACTACATACTTGAATTTCTATTTATTTTGCCCAAATTATAGGTAATTATAGGTAATTATACAGACTATGATACTCCAAGAAAAGATAAAGCATTCAGTTAAGATCAAACATGTTTCACATGGTAATCCCAGAATTTAGGGGATATTTATTATCACATTTCATGAGGGCAGATGTTCTCTTGAGGGCAGATGTTGTCTTGAGGGCCTTAACTTTGAACCAACAGTTATGCCTTTCTCTTTTTTTTTTTTTTTTTTTGACAGCAAACTAGGTAGATATAACTTGAAAGTATATAGGTATCACAGATGAAGAATTGTTTTTTCTAAGTAGCAATTTTTCTGGCTTTCACCACACTTAAGACACAGGATGTTCTGTTTAAAATGAAAAACATTCTGTTTTCTTGCCGATTTGCCATTTTTAAGACAAGTAATGATCAAACAAAGGGCTGGATTCCTCCAAGAATTTCTCTTTTTGCTGTCATCTTGATAGTCTCTAGCTTTCAAAGTGAGCAAATCTGTGATGGTATATTGGCCTAAACTATGTGATGTATTATTTTTATGTAGTCCACACATAAACTTTATATTTCTCAATGCACTTGGCTATGGTTTAAGCTTTTGCTACAATACCTATTTAAAAGGAGGATCTTCTGGCTTTATGTTTTTCAATTGCTTTGGTTTTGTATGAAGGTGAGTTTTTCTTTCTCTCTCCTTTTTAATTTAATTAACGCATAGCTGCAAAAATTGCATGAAGCCATTGGTATGCAACATAAACATTCAATAACTCATGATCACTGAACTTCTAGCATGAGTAAACCTGATATTTGTATGGCTTAAAATCTATAATTGAAAATAGAATAATTATGCAAATTATAAATAATGTTTGCATGACCTATGTGCTATAATCATACCATTTCAAAGAAAATGAAAATAACTTTTCCTGAGTTTATAAATGTGTAGGAGGTGTTGATGAAAGTTACATAAAAATAGCACACTGTAGTGAATTGCTATCGTTGATGGGAAAATGGAATTTGAAGAGAGCTACTGATACTAGTCCTGTGTAGTGTCAGAATGAATTATTCAAAGAGCAGAATGTATGAACAGCCTTACCAGATCCAGCAGTAGGTCAGTCAGGTCAGATCCAAAGTTTCACAAGTGCAGTAGTGTTAGCACATGAAAGAGCAGAAGTACACGTACAAGCAGGTAGTACTGCATTTTAGAATAGTGCTTTACCACCAAATATGCTGTGAGTGCTTTTTCCATTCGATTGTATCTGTATTTGAATCTCTCAAAGCAAATTTCTTCCACGATTTTTTAATAACAATTTGTAGAACTATTGAAACTTTTTACAAAAGTCTTGAAGTAACATGTTCAAGAAATGAACTATACATTGCACTGCCTGCAGAGATGTTCCCTGCTGTTTGTTCTGAATAAGCAACCTGCTAGTTTTATTTGATGCCTGCTAGTTCTTATATTAGGAGCTGTAAACAATTGCTTACTCACAGCTTTTATATGCTAGGCGTGCTAAAAACCATTATCCCAATTCCTCACCTTTGTCAGTCTCTTCACAGACTGAGGTGTCCAGCCCATTTCCTTGTTCCTTTTGCTAAAATTTTAGTGATCCCAAAGATGTTATAGGCTGTAAGAATCAGCTTCAGGTTTTTTTGAGGGATCTCAGCAAATCCAGTCCAGTCTGGGTAGCTATTAACTACCCCACATAATTAAAACACTCAAAGCATAGCTACTTGGAAAAGATTTACAGACACACACACTATACCTTCATATAATAACAATATTAAGCTGTAGAAAGCAGTGTCCTGAGAAATCTGACAACTTTGTATGTACATGCAGCATTCACATTAATTGATTTTAAATCCTGGGATCCTGGTGTGTGAAAAGCGTGATGTGGATGAACATCTGCTATGAGCAGTTTTTAATAAACCTGTATAAGATGCAGGTAATGCATCAGATAACTGGGAGGTGAAAAGCTTCTTAAGAGAGAGACTTGTGAAGAGTGAACTGTCTGAGTCCAATGGCTAATAACTTAACACAGGTCACTGATTTCTGGGAAGCAGACTGTAGCAGTTGCCAGGGATATTCTGCAAGAGTTGAATTCTGTTGAATGCTGCAGAGCCTCTGTGCCAAGATAGGTTTTTTTTCTTCCTTACCTTCCCCAGCACTGTCTGTGGAAGTGCCTGTCGAAGTGCCTAGCATCAAATTTCAGATGCATGACATATAGTAAAAACAAGATTTCAGCTCACAGCTATACAATAAAAATGAGAGATTGAAGAGCTTGAATTTGACTTAATTTACTGCCTGTTTAATACAAAGCAATGCACAGTGATTGCATCACCAGAGGACATACCAACACAGAGTGCTAATAAAATAGCACACGTGGACAGTTACAGAGAAATACATCCTAAGTTTAAAAGATAGCAATAATTATGTTTCAAACAAGCAAATTCAGAAGTCTTTGAAAGGAAATCAGTTTTAAATACCTTGTCAGGTTATACTGTAACCTGGTACCTCTTACCCCTAGACTTCCAGATTACCAGTTCATGTTCAGAGAACACGTTGATTACTCTCTGGAAATCAATGAGATTTCTAATTATGCTAAGTAAGTGGGGCTTCATGAGAGTAAAGCAGCCAAACAAGATCTCTCAAGTAGGCAAATATTTTTTTCTGTTTTCAAGATTTCACAAGAAGGGCTTTGCTGGATTAAGTCATGCCACTAGAATACTGTCCTAGGCACAAAGCTATTCAGCTTCAAAACAAACCCTGCCTCAGTGGTAGTGTCCAAAACCTGATGCATCAATGTGCTGAAAAAAAGAAGTGGGTCTCCTTTGACAGGTGTAGAATGAACTGCACTCTCAACCTGGGGAGGGGAGAAGGAAGAAGACTCAAGTGTAGAAAAGAAAAAAAACCTGGTTTATTCCGTACTTACAAAAACATGCCTACACACATACATAGATATGTGCCCAGATGTACGTGTATACATATATGTGGGTGTGTATATACACACATGAACATGTTTGTGAACTAGCTGATCTACATAAATGTACATACAGTACTCTTCACCATGAGAAGTATACCTGTAAAAAAACACAGACATGCAAACACATCTCTGCACTCTCTGTCTGCATACATTCTTTCTAAATAGAAAGAAGAAAAGAGTTGTCTGCAAACATCAAAATAGGTTGTTTAAGCTAGTTGTTTGGATATTTCAAGACCATCATGCTACAAAAAGGCATTCTTTTCCGAGAAACAGGGCACATCAATATCTATATTCTTCTCTTTCTTCTAGCTAAAAGAAGTTATACTTGGAAAACAAAGCTAAGTGTTTCTTTTAAATCAAGTTACTCAAGATATTGCTCTATAAGCAAGATATTATCTGTTATATTTTTCTAACACTATCTCTACAATTTGTTATTCTTCATTTCCCTTTTATTTTTCTGTTCAATTGGTCCCATTGCCTCCAGACACCTACTTTTAGGGTCATAAAAATTATCATTAGCAATTTTGTAAAAGCACCATGCTCATGAATAGTGTTTTTAAGCTAATAATTGTAATTACAATAAATAGTCATTTCTCTGCTTGTTGTTCAGTGTAATATGATATTATGAGTCACTAATCATGAATAATTATTTTACCATTCAGTCAGATGTACAAGCTTTGGCTGGGTTATCTGGTTTCAGGGCAGTTTTAACACTAATGCTTTGTATTTAATTTAACATTACTGAGCAAAACTGAAGGAACTTTTGGGACCAGCTTGGAAAAAATGTAGTGAATTCAGCTTAAATAAATATTTTTTGGCTCATTTTATCTTAATTTTTTTAGGGCTCTCCCTCCTCAAAATTTTGCACAATTTTTGGGAGTCAGACTGAACAGATGAATTAGCAGATAGTTCTGGATGTTGAGGCAACAAAATGTAAGGTGATATAGAGACCAGAATTTTAAATATATTTTGAAAAGACTACTTTAAGTAAGGGTCTATCCATAAGTAACCTAGTCCATAGGTTTGCAACCCCAATTATTTTCACTTAGTGAAGAAAAAAGAGATTTCCAAAACAATATTATTTATTCAAATAGTGGTTTGTAGAGAAAGGGGTTGGTGAAGAATATCTAATTTTAAGCACAGGTTTTAAAACCAAAACTAACAAATTTTCCAAATGCAAAAAACAGTTATAGAGCTGGGAACACAAGAGGCAATTTTGTCTCCTAATTATCTGGTTTAACCATCAAAATTTTACAAATACCTATGTATCAACTGACATAAAATTTTAGTTGTATCTATTCAGCAGCGTAAGTAGTTGGATAAGTGTTTAGATATAGTGGCATTGACAACTAAATGCTGGGATATTTGATATAGCATATCTTCTGTTGCTGTTGTTGAAAATTTGTTGAAATATGAGGTATAACATACCCTTTCATGTGTTTCATTTAGATTTGTCCTGCATATGTATTGAAAAGTTTTATTTTTAAATGATATGGTAAGTATTTCTGAGGAGATGACTGGGGTAGTTGAGAAAGGCCAGTGGTTACCTGACACACACGTATTATTCTTGCTCAAGTCTTCCAAGAAGACACTGCTTTACTTTGCAAGATTTTCCTTTTTTAATACACTAGCATCCAGATGAAAGTGTTAATTCACTCTTATAGTCAAGCACATGGACTATTACTGTCATGGACAAGATTATAACAATTCTATTGGTAACTCTAAATATTCTCTAAAGTGTAAAGTTTATGTAGTTTTCAGATTCACAGTCATGTCTTCAAGAAATCCATGTTTCATAATATTTTTCTTATTTTTTCAAATTAGTTTTCATGTTTTTACTTGAAGCATTTTTAAGAGGAATATTGAAATCTCCTGGAATTTATTTTTTCCTTTATTTTACCTACATCTTAAATCACACTTTGAATATCTTCAATTGCAAGACACTTGGAAGTGCTTTCATCTTTCTATGTGTATAATAAACTTTTCTTTCTCCTTTAGTTCTGGACTGAATTCAGTCAACCATAAGCTTGGCAAAATGAATATGAAACGTTTACCAACTTCTTTGTTTATTGATCATAGAATTATTGCAACATATGGGGAAAAAAACCCCAAAAAACAATCAGCACATCTTCTTAGAACATTAATTCCACTAATACAGTTCACCTAATTTAGAATTGCAAACTTCTGTCTTTGAAGATTTTCTATAGCATATTGCACAACCTGTATTATTAAAGGACTTTTCCCTGAGAGGTTAACTTTAACCACTGGTCCTTTGCTAGGTGTCAAGTCCCTCACTTTTTCTCTGACTGTTTCTTGATGATGATGAACCATGAAACTTTGGATACAGACATGGCTGGTGTTCTGTCTGTGCTTATAGAAACCAACTTCATCATCATTATTTTCCATTTAATGAAATACTTGAACTCAACATAATTATGTTCCTCTCTTGATTCTTCATTATTTGTGTCCTCTAAATATTTTTGTTTACGTGGCTCACTTGAGCTGTTCTACATGCAAATATTCCCATTTAAATGAATGATGCACATATTAAATATATTTCAATCATTAGCAAGTATAAACTTGGTTTTTTTTCTCTAAAAACATATGCACTGTATAGCATGTTATTTACATAATTCCTTGCTGGTTTGAGTTATTTTTCAGGGAGACATTTTCATCTTTCTTTTGAAGAAAACTGTCATTATAAATATATCAACAGACTTGAAAGACTCTTCAGTAGTGATTTTCAGTTTTTCTGAACCCATTTTTAAGAGAAAGGTCTTAATTTTCTCCTGGAGAACACATAATCTCTGAGTAATACTACTTCTCCAAAAAGTCTCCTCTTCTTTTTCATACATTATGATGATGTTGTTAGACTTTGTCCTTTCTTTTCCTTTTCTTTCCTGTCCTTGTCTTGCCCTTCCTCATTAGCAGGATAGAGTTGATGTTCATATTTTCAACAGTGTTTTTCAATCTCACTTCCTTATTTTTCTTTAAAACAGCAGATTTATATTTACTGTTTGAGTGAAGAGGTCCATTAAACAAAACAGTATGTCCCTTGATTAAACTGGAACTAATACTCTTTCCATTGCAGTCTTCTGTACATTTAACTCACTTTTTCTCTGTATTTTTACTTCCATTCTCTACTGAGTCTTCTCATTCCATTATCCTGGTAACTACTGGGCTGCTTCCAAGCAGGTTTGCTTTCCTAAGTTATATACAAGAACTGTCTTACTTTTCTTGTTCACTGAGTGGATTCCCAGGGAAACTGTAAGGAGAGGAAGATTGTCATGTGTTTCCATCTCCCTTCTGCACTTTGTTATCACTTATGCTGAGTGGAAAACCATTCCAAACTTTCCAAACTGCATCAGTGATGGCTAGAGAGCTACACTCTTCAAATTCTTTCAGGTTGTAAATTAGCCATTGTCACGGAGGCTTGGCAAGCTGGTAGGCTTTTTTGAGAGGAGGGAGAGGGAATTTAAAAAGAAGGAAGGGATTAAACCTGTGTTAATATATCTGAAAAAGTAAAAAAATAATTATATCTCAGGAAGAATTAATTTTCCAATATTTCCTATTGTTACATAGAGATCTAACTGCATTTTACCCCTTTGATATATCTGAGAATAGATCAAATTTTGTTACCTATACTATGTTCTTACCTGGAGTGGAATCCACCTCATTCAGATTCAGAAGAAATCTGAAATTGAAACAATGCTACTCTGCAAGAATAAGCACTTAAGTTCAGAAGAAAAGGGTTACCTGTTATTGGTTTCTGATGACTATAATTAAATTCAGCTTTAGGGTTTTCCTTCCCTTCTTTTCCACCTTTGGATGATGAATCTTGACTTAAAGATGGAGGAAAACACTCAAAATTTTCAAGCCTTTTTTATTAAATCCACAAGGTCAGTGTTAATTGTCAATGGCTCAATTGTACTATATGCCTCTATAAAACATATTTCTGTCTATATGTAACATCTGGGTTGGGAAAGGAGTGGGTGGAGGGTACTGAAATCTCATCAAAGCATATCAACAGTATTATTAGCATCACTTCAACTAGATCCAGAGTTGAGATTCCTGATCTCTTAACAAAAGCTACAGACATCATGCTGTTGTTTCTGCCTTGTGCCACCCCAAACAAAGCACTTGGCTGCTGCTTCTCTTGGTTAAGTCTGAGGCACATGAAAACTGCTCTAGTCCAATGCAAAGAATGGGTGGCCATGGGATACCAGAACACCATCAGCTGGCTGGATCTCTTCTTTGCTCTGGGGTAGGCAGAGCTTGAACAGCATTTGGCTCCTGAAGCTTTATTTTTTCCTGGAGATTAAGTTTCTGCCTTTGCCAGGGAATGAGAGAGAGCTAAAAGGGAACAGTCTCTTAAGTTCAAACAGCACAGAGGACACATATGGTTAACTAAGGCAGAACATTTGAGCAGATCTACCATGACAAACTCCAGTAACTCCAGTTGCTGTAGACCTCCATTCTGCATTTAGAGCTGCTCACTGCTGTCAAGACTGGAGTCTTTCTCGTTATGTTGACAGTCAAAACTTAGTGCATTTACGAACTTGAAACATAAGTACGTAAATATCCACTTTTAGATTTTAGATATATATTTCATCACCTATAAATGTGAATTACATAAGGCTTGGAGAACTTTATTTTCTTTTGGCTCAGATTCATAATGGAATTGATTTAGAGGGGCAGAAAAGAATAGTTCAGTCTCAGACAGTTCTACCACAGCAGAAATAAAATATGGATGACTGCACAAAACTTCCTTATTCAAATGGTTCAAAGAGCTTAATTTTCCTGGCAAAAATCCTGTTCTCAATTACATAAATGGAACCCAAATCAATTTTAATAAGTTGAAATTTAAAGACCTGATCCATCTCTGAAATAAATGATAGTTATGTCACTAGCTCAAAACCTTCATTTTAGCAGCCAAAGCAAGTGTTGGGAAGAAGCTTTACAAAGTACTTGTTAAAGTTTTACTTTGCTGTATTCTCTTGGGTGTCTGATCAGGGATTCTGCAACTTTATGGATTTGTTTTGTACAGAAGTACTTAGAGTATGGAAGATATTACATAATTTTTACTTCTTTCACAAGAAAAGTATGTATATTTTTTCACATGTTCATGGAGCACATGAGGCTGGCCTACACATTTAAGCATAAGATCTCAATTTTCCTTTTTTTTTTTTTTTAAACAAGTAGAACTACGCACTTTGAAGATAAAAACTAAGTCTCCATTAATATTTATGTTTCCTTTGATATTTAACAGGAATCTCAGAGATAATAAATGAAATCACTATTTTTTAAAAATTTCTATGCCTTTCTGGAACATTCAAGTATACATCTGAAATTATTGGAACTTGCTTTTAGAGAAAAGAGTAGCGTATCTTGGTGGCTTATAAGTTTCTGTATGTGTGTGTGTAGAAAACAACAGGAATGGTATACTAATTTCACTCACTGTGACACATTTCTATCTAAGGAGTCTTTATTTCCTGAGAATGAAAGCCAGGCATAGGAGCAAAAGTGTCTTTGGATTTCTAATATTAATAAAAAGACAAGGGAAGCTTGTGCTGAGACAATTCATAGTAAGAGCTTGTGTTCACAAAGCACAGTTCAAAGTGCATATTCTGTGAGACGGGATCAATGTACAATGGAATATGCACAATGAAAAATATTTGGGCACTCTTTGTGAACCTGGAGGGGAATTTAAAATTAAAACACCTTAAATCAGAAATCTGAACACAGCAGGCCTTGCAAATTCATCAGTTCAGTCATGTTTATCCATCCTACAGTTCCTTAAACTGCTTCCTTGCTAGGCTAAAAGTGGTAAATTCACAGCACTTGGAAGGGAACAAACTGTTCCACACAGATAGCAAACAAATTATTGAGTTCATTAATGGCACAAAGTAGATTCTATACTTAGTTATAATTTATGTAATGACCAGGTAAGTTCCTGGCCCTGCTGAAAAAAAAGTCCTGGTATGATGGTAGAAAAGACTCCAGTCTTTATTTAAATAAGCAACGTAGAAATGATAATTCAGTTAGAACTCTAGGATTTTGAAATATTTCTAAGGCCACACATTTAGATATCTAAAATAGAATATAAGATTTTAATTTCAAGCACTTATAATTCGTTTCCTATGTCTAAGTGACCTTCAGAACAATGGAACACCACAGGGTACTCTGCTTTTCGTGAAATGTATAAAGGTAGAAATAATTTATAAATAGCATTGCAATTTCATGTAATTTCAGACTTCTAGTTCTCTCAGCATGTTTGTCAATCTCCCATTCCTTAATTAACCATTAAGATGCAAATAGGCATTTATGAGCTGTCTGACAAGCAATTCAACTGTCATTAATATGTTTCTGTCTTTATTGGTAATGTATTCCTGCAGTATCTTTTACTTCTGAGTTTGTCCCCAAATAAAGCTGAGCTACTCTCACAAATCTGCTTCTGGGATGTCTGAGAAAGCTGAGCAGAAGACTATTTTCTTGAGTATCTTTATGATAGTTAACATCTACCTACAATATCTACACCTTTTGCAAGTTTCCAAGTGGACACACTCTCACATTTTTCTGGAAATGTCTTACCAAAAAAGCACAGCAGTCTTAGAATAAATGTGCATTTTCTACATAATTACCACCAGTTCAATCTGAAACATGTAAGTACTTAGACTGTCTACCTTAATATTTGCAGATTATTATGATGCTATTCTGAAGATAAAGGAGACAACCAAATCTTCCTATGGTATATTTTGTCTTTAGTAATTTGTCTTTAAAAAAAAGAAAGGAGAGTGGGAAAGCAGATGATAAATGTCCTCAACCACTTTCCTAGAATCAGCTTATTCTTCTATTCAGATTTTGAGGTCATAATATAAAATTAAAGAACATAAGATAAACAGCATTTATGAAAAAGAACCTGTTTGTTCCTCTAGGTTAGGAATTGAAAGATCAAAACAATACCTCAAGTAGACACTTAGTACATAAAAAATGCAATACAGCACTTGTTTATTCTGAACAGTTGAAATTCAACAAAGACTCCCCAGGTACTGCTTTTGTTATATATTTCTAACTTCTAAATTCTGTACAGTTAAATACAATTTCAAGCACTGATTTACAAAAGCCATATTCACCTGCAGAAAAGGTTTATTTTTCAATACAGAAATGCCTTACACTGATAAGAAGACAGCTTCTACATCTTGAATTTCAGCTATGATGTAGCTCATTACATTAGCCCAAAGAACTCAGGAAATATATTACTAAAGTGTATTCAGCCATGGCTACAGTTTTGATAGTACCTACCCTGTAGAAGATCCATCATTCAAGAAAGGTCTAAAGGGACACATTTTAATAAAATTAAATTCCTAAAATAGAGGCACACTCTTCTGCATCCTAATATTGGATGCAGAAATGCAAAGGAACACTGAACTGAGCACTCTTGAGCAATCAGTATTTTTAGTCATGCCTTATAGATGTAACAAGCTGGCTTAAGAAAATCATGTTTAATGCTTTAGGGCTCATGAAGATGATTCAGTGTAGCATTTAAAGCTATTCACTTCATTTGAACAATTATGAGACAAAATATATTGGGGAATGCGTCAATGGAAAAGAGTTCATTTGAAAATAGTCATTGAAATTTAGGATTGATTTACAGTAAATCATAAGTGTACATAGAAAGGTGAGTAATTTAACCCTCTTTAAACATCCCATGCTCAGGTTAATATAGAATGCTACTTCATCAGAAACATACTTTTCTGCAGAAATGAGAAATTGTGAAGATTATTGACTAAGCTAGTATATTAATGTATTTTTCCATTATCAAGTAAATTTTTTCAGCTTAAAACCTGCTTTTTACTACACAAAAGAAAGACTAACCATTCATTTGCAATGGCAAAATAACATTTAAATATATATATAAATATATCTTACTCAGCCTAATGCACCATTTTTGGCAAAGTGTTAGAAAACAGATTCTGATTGCATGTACTAATTAGCCCATTTAAACAGTTCATGAACTATGGTGTACAATATTGTGCCACAGAGAGCTTCATTTGGTAGAGTTGTCCTGAATATACACAGCCAAACTATTTCTCTTAATACAGGTTGTTTTTATAAACATTGAATTCCGTATTTTTTATACTGCAGAAAGCATAAGATTCTTTTTATATTCTTTTGTGCAGCTGAAAAGATGCAATGTTAGATGCTGAGCAAAAATCCTTATCTCAAATTCATTAAATAGAAGTCTAGGGGTTGCAGAACCTTGTCTCTTTATGTGTGATACTCTTGGGTCTCAAATGCTCTTCTGGAGGAAGGAAGGGAGGAAGCCAACAAATTAAAAGAGCTCTTTCAGTTTAACCTTAAATCAGGTCCTCAAGCCACTGCAGTCTATTATGATAGCTTAGACAAATGCAAGGTGTAGGTAAATGTCACTACAGAAAGAGTGAATAAAAGGCTTTTCTCGCTAATTAAAATGAAAGTTTCCTCTTCTACCTTTCTTTCTTTCTCTACTGTTCATTCATATTTATGCACAAAGGCACGCTCTACCCTTTGTGAAAAGCATAAAATATGTGCAATATATTAGCCACAGTTATGCAATTATAATGGAGTGGAGTTTGAAATAAATTTATTTAAATATTTGAGATAATTCTGTACATGATATATAAAATGGCTCTCATAAATCTTGTCAACAGAAGCTAACACAGATGGCCAATCTGTTCATCAGGTAATATATGCTTGTGCATTTTGCTGTGGCTCTGCATGCACATCTACAGAATCTGTCAAAATACTCAGTTTTGGAGATACATCATGGTAAACTTGTATTCCTCTTTTCTTCACTTTTTTCCCCCCACACTTTTCCTGTTTTAACTTTGGTTTCTTTTCTTGGGAAGAAATGTCACTGTACTATATCATGATCTGTGATTTCCCAATTTGAATGACCGGTCTCATCCAGGAGCTTTGTTACACAAGTGCAGAAAATGTGTCTTTTCACAATCTCTCACAAAACATCTTTAGCATGCATTCTCTGAGAATAAAAATATTGGTGACCCAACCAAATTATTTTTTTAACTGATCAGATTAATTACAAGGACAATGTTTGAGTCATGTGACTCCTTCATGCTAAACAACTCTTTTTAGAGGTCCCATGCACATTTTCTACTTGTACAGGCTACTGTACCAAAGACAAGGGAGATAAAAGGTGAAGTTGGATCATAAAGGTTAAATATCTATTGCATATGGTTATGGTTAAATATCTATCACAAACAAAAAAAAAAAACAACAAAAGAGGGCAGGGGAAAGAGTAACCAGATTGAAATTATCACACTGATATTTAGTATTTTTGCAGTGCTTTTTAAGCAATATATGACATCATTAGAATGATGGAAACAGGTAGTATAGAAAAATGTCTGTATGCTTAAAAAAAGATTGGAATTTTAATGGAAATGAGTGATGAAAAAAACAGGAGGACTGGATGACTAGCTTTTATGAGAATGATATTGAGGAGGAAGGAAAAGATACTAAAAATATCTTTGCTGACACAGCATAGATGTTTTAGAGAGAGGCTGAGGATATTGAAAAGAAATCAGGTAATTTCTGGATAGTGCTAAAGAGATGCAGGCTGTTAGAGGAAATAAATTGGCAAATGTTTTTACAGCCATGCAAAGGTAGGAAGAAGGTTAGAATTTTAACCCCAAAAAGGGTTCTTGCTGGAATAGTTCCAAAAAAAAACAGAAAAACAAAAAAAAACACCCTAAAAAACCCCACCAACCCAAAAAAAACCCAAAACCCACAAAAACCTGAAGTGACAGATTTCCATGACTCTTGAGGAGAAGTTTAGTGTTTCATTACTGAATTATTTTCTTTCTTCAAATTAGGGTTTTTCCTAGAGAAATACACACAAAATCGAACAACATCATTCAGAAGACAAAACACCAGGGTATTGTGCATATACTGTACAATACACTCAGTTGATAATATATTCTACATACAACCAGAACTTTCAGCACTTTTAACAGCCTGGCCTCATGGTTTGCTCCCTGGTGATCATCTTCTGGATCACACCCAAAATACTAATTACCATTTTTTTTAATATCTTCTCTAATTTTTGTTGTACTGAACTGTGGAGCAGTTTGCATCTGTACCATGATCTAGAGAAGTGTTCTGAGGGGTGGATGGGGAACTGGCTGATGGGCTGCAAACAGAGGGTGATAGTAAATTGCTGCTTTTCAAACTGACAGCCTGGCACATGTGGGGTCCCCCAGGGAATCATATAGAGTGCCATGCTGCTTAATGTCTTCATAAATTATCTGGATGATGGGATCAAATGTACTCTGATGAAGTTTACTGATAGTACCAAACTGAGTGTGGAAGGAGGCATTTCAGAAGGGAGGGGCACCCTGCAGGAGGATCTGGTTAGGCTGGAAGAGAGGACTAACAAGAACCACATGAAGTTTAACAAAGACAAGTATAAGGTCTTGTGTCTCGGATGACATAATCCAGTAGGGTATCTCAGACTGGCATCTTCCTGTTTGTGGAACAGTTCTGTGAAAAGGGACCTGGGAATCCTGGTGAACTGCAAGCTCAATATGAGAGGCGTGTTGCTGTGGCAAAGAAAGACAGAAGGATTTTGGGGTGCATCAGCAAGAGCATCACCTGTAGAGATAAAAACCCACTTTATTAACCTCTCTGTGCTTGTTAGGCCACAGCTGGAAATATGGTCTGGGTTTTGATCCCTGCTAAACAAATAAGATGTGGAAAGGCTGGAGATGGTCCAGAGAAGGGCCAAAAAGATGATCCAAGGATTGGGCTGCTGCCATACAAAAAGGCTGAAAACTGGGTTTATTGAGCCTTGAGAAAAGAAAGCTTGCAGGAGACCTTATAATCTTCCAGTTTTTAAAATTTGGCTACAAAGAAGATGGAGACTCACTTCCATGTGACAAGGAGTCACATGGAAATGATGAGGGATAATGTGCACAAGTTACTTTTGGGGAGATTCTGATTAAACACAGGAAGAAAGTTTTCCACAATAGGCATTGAAATAGTCTTCTCAGGAAAGTGGGCAGCGTTGGGCAATTTAAAACTCCTCTAAGTAGGACACCTTTAAAATCCAGCTGGACAGTGTGCTCTGCCTTAATGGACATTTGATTGGCCATGCAGAGATGATTAGAAGTTTATTTACTTCAAACTTGTGAAGGGGCTTTTGCAGTGATGAAAAAGAGAGACTGGAAAACTGAAGTGATGGATCACACAGCCAACCATAGATGTACTCAGTAGTCTGTGTAATATCAGAGTCTGTGATTCTCAAAATAATTCCTAAGTGTTTGCAAGGAAATTGATTTTTTTTCCTTCTCTTCCTCCCTACCTCCCTTCATTGCTTGCTTCTACCCTGAAAAATAACAGTCTATTGGAGCCTCAGCATATACGGGTTGATGAAGTGATAGAATAAAAGGGAGCAAGGAGACATTCTCTGGCCAAAAAATGTCTGAAATATTTTATAAAAGCACATGTGCTACCTGGGAAGATTATTAATTTCTTGTGCTATGGAATATGTTTTCTTTTATTGCACACATGTCTGTGTTAAATGCACACATGTGTGCATTCACTATTAATAAGCAATTATTATATTTTCTTTTACCAAGAAAGATCTAGATTATGTTTTTTCCATATTTCTTTCAGAGATTGAGTTTCTATTCAAAAGCCAAGTCTTCTACTTTCAAACAAATACATTTTCAAATTCACTCATTTACTTTGACAGATTTTCTAATTTTGAAAAGTACAAAATAATAGGTTGTAGTTATACTAAACATATGTTTATATAAAATAATGAATGTAATGAGAGGAAGAATAAGAATCAGGACAATAGTAAAAATAAGGACTCAGAACTTTTGCAAAACTAATACATGCAACAGAACATAAATCTATGAGGCCATTGTATGAGAAATAATGAAACATATTGTTTTCACTACATAAAACAGTCATGCACCTTATAAATCCTGCCTCCAAACTGAGGAATTGGTGAAAAAAATTATTTAAACCATTAAGCCAGCTTGTAGCTGCAGCTGAAAATATAAATGAGATCTTAGAATGAAAAAGCAAAGGTATGTAACGCAAATTAAATGAGTTATTGTTTCTACACAAGGGTTGATTATATTTAACACTTATTTAGAATAATACATTTAGTTCTTTCCATTCACCTTTCCACAAGTATATTATTGCTGTGAAAAAAAAAATAAAGTGATAATAATATAGTTCAGCAGTCCATACAGTGGTGAAAATTGTGAATTTATTCTCTTTAAGTGACCTAGATCACAGCATGCAGAGTAATGAAGTTTTAATATAGTGAAATATCAAACAGTTCAGACCAGGGAAATAGCAAAAAGTAAATGGAACAGTCAAAAAGAGGAAACAGGCAGAGAATAATTTACTTAGAGAAAAATATGAACTGAGACACCAGATAGATCAGTGAAGCAAAAAATAATAAAAAAAGGGAAGAAACAATCACATTTTTTAAAGAAATATATTAAAGGATACAGAGAAAAAGTTGGAAAAAGGAAATATTTCTGTTGACTTTTTATGTATATTGTGTGTTTACTAGTTAGTATAGATTACCTAAATTGACTTCATAGTCTGCTTTTAAAATATGATCAGTCAATAACTGTTTTATGAGAACCGCTTGTCCAAAAGAACAACAAATTCACAACTACAGGCTCATTGTCTGCCATGTGTAAGTTTTACTTAGAATCTATTTTTACTTTTGAAAGTGGGAAGTTTGACTCTAATGGGAGGACTGCAGGAAAATCAGGTCAATTCAGTATTATTTTAAACCACATGGGAATTAGAGAGGCCATAGTAACAGTATGAATCTGAGCAAGTAAGGAGTTTTAAGTATAGGCACATAAAGTTAGGTAGGATGAATTCTACTGCAGTGACTTTAAGAATTTTTTACTCAGGCTATATTTTTTTCTTGGATTCAGATGTTTGCATCATGTTTGGGTTGTACTCTGGGACCTTATGTCATTCTAATTTGGACCAAATTTTGTTTTCTAAACTCACCAGAAGTAACCTCATGATATTTTCAGTAGCATTCTGCCACTTCAAGACCAGGAAATTTGGGGAAAAATAAAAATTATGTTGGAAGCAAAAATGTCCAATTAAGCAGGGTGAAAACAAAGAAAATAGAAAATATTAGGAATGCATCAGAAAAAACACAAAGCAAGGAAAAAAATTGTTATGTTTGTGAAAACTAAAGCCATTGCCGCAGAAAAGAAAAATCCAAAGAATTTTTGAGATTACTTTTATAAAAAAGATAAATACAGTAACTGCACTGTATTTGTATCAGAGATCAAACACAAATAAAGGAGTGAATGAGATTACCTGGCATTTGCAACTGCTTACAAAAACTGCAGGGAAAGTTCTGTGCAGTAAATGACTTGTGCCATTTAATTAATATATGTGCTGGTAATTCCTTCTACTGAATGCTACAATTTATTTCCAGCATTAAACTCCAAAGGAAGAATTCTTTGCTCTTTTCTTGGACTCAAAAGCTTCAGATGTAATGAAAGAAAAATGAAAGATCTCTTTTCCTCAGGCTCTGAGAATGGCAGCATTAGAGCAGTAAGTATAGTTTGTCCTGAGGCAGACCTTGTACCTTATTACATGAAGCTAAGTATTCACTTTTTAGAGTAAAATGACAACAATTGCCTTCTTACTTCTGAGTCTGAGCTTTGGACTTCCTTAAGACAAATGGAAGTGTAGTGTAAAAATTAAACAGATGCCTGTGCATGTATGTGAATTTTTGTTAACCAGATCTCACACAGGCTCTTCCATCAGGGAAGATTCATTTTTTATTCTGTGCAGCGTAGTGTATTTCTTCTTGTTCTAAGGTCTAATTCAGACAGGGAATATTTTCATTGGCTCTCAGCTTGTTTTCAGTGCACAGAAAAGTGGGTGATGTATATGAGCAAAGCTCTAATATGAAAATGAAGTTCCTGCATATATTGCCATTTTTATACTTTAGCATATCTACTTAGAGATGCAAGATTTTCCCAAAGCTCTTCATTGACAGAAAGTAAATTAGGAAATTACCTTGAAAAATAGGATCGTGAATCACCTAAAATTGCAGAGAAAACAAGTGTGTGCTCCCTGCGATTTCACTAGTCACAGCAAAATATAAGGTGTTTGTAATAAAAGTAAACTTTAAATAAAATGAATACTGGAAGTCAATGAGTTACAAAAGTATTTACAATTACAAAAGTATTAGGCTATGATGAATGTAATTCCCACCCCTCTGATTTTAGGAGGTTATGTCGATTGTTTTTATTCTACTCTGTAACTTTTAGTCAGCTCTATAGACACACCTACACGTCATATGGTGCATGTTT
Source organism: Alaudala cheleensis (assembly GCA_013398995.1). Classification (NCBI taxonomy): domain Eukaryota; kingdom Metazoa; phylum Chordata; class Aves; order Passeriformes; family Alaudidae; genus Alaudala; species Alaudala cheleensis. The sequence continues at coordinate 75,547 of VWYE01003783.1, forward strand.
CAGTAAACCATGATTTTTTTCCCCAACTCTAGCATTGCTTTTTGTCTTTGAATTTCAATAATATGGAATAGACAGGATTACTTGTAGGACTTGTAAATTAAAGGTTTGAAATAGATATCTGAATATGTATGTTTTCTATTCATTGGCCAAACTAAATTATTTCCTAGTGATTTATTTGTTAACTTTCTGGTTATTTAATATAAAATATTTTTTAAATGTGTGTGTGTTAATAGGTATATATTTTAAAATATTTTTGTATGTGTGTTTGACAAAAAAACAGCCTTTTCTCTGAAAACAAAAAAAATTGGTTATATACATATAATCCTTGTAGTCTAATTAAGTGGTAAATGTGAGCATGTATTGCAATTTGCAGAATTTAGAGAATTCTGATGTCATCTACCCCTTTGTTCACAGCAGGAAAGTGGCTTATTAAGCATAATGCTAGGCTATTATGCTTTGTCTGCTGCCTCTAAGAAGAAAGCTGGCAAATATAGAATGAATTGTACCCAGTCTTCAAAAATAAGTACTCCCAGCTAGAGAAGTTACTCTCTAGAACCAATGACACAGATTTTTTCAAAGACAACTCAATAGCTTCTCATTAGGCACTTAATTGGAATGGCCAAGTTTTTCAGACAGGTCTTTGCACAGTGAAGACTTCTGTAAATGTGACTACTAAATTTTGATTCCCTAGTTAGAGCTGCTCTTTTGAGAAAAGCTGCAATGCTGAGGGGGAGAGAACAGAATGACTGAGGGAGAAGAAATCTTGTGCACTGGGATACTGAACTCATAAAAGTCATGTCTATATAGCAGAAAAGTTTCAATGGGATTCAGAAGTAGACTAAATTGTCCTTCAAAGAGGACATATTATTTCTGTTCATATTAGTCCTTTCGTGCTTTCTATCCTCTCAAATTGAACCTTTTCTGTTCCACTGGGTTACAGATGTGAAAAATACTTAAATACCATTACTTAAAGGTTCAGATTATAGAGATGAATTGAATCTGATGTTCTGACCAGATTATGTCACTATGACATATCACTGCAATAAAACTAATTTGGCAAGGTAATGATTGGTATGTTGATTATGAATGGAGTCAAGAGTCTGTTTTAACTGGAAAAAAAGATAATATGGCTAATTTTTAAGCTGCTGAGCCACTCAGTAGGAGACAATTTATCAGTTCTGACCTTTTAATATGAAAGTTTATAAGCATGTCAATGAGAGCACTATCCAGTAAGTAGACTAGGTCCTGAAAACCAGATTTCAAAGGGCAGCTGATCTCGGGTCATCCTTTCAATTGCTCATCTTGTATCCCTTTCCCTCTTTTATCAGAGTTTAAATAGATGTCAAACTCCTTCTGAATTACTCAACCATATCAATCATTTCACTCACTACTCATTTTAGACAATATACTTACCAATACATAAAAAGCATACTTTAAAGGAAAAAAAAACACCAACAAAAACCCAATAAACTACCAAGTGTACTAAGTTCTTTTTATGAATATGTAAAATCAGTATTTCAGTGCGATAGATGAATTTAACAGTATTCCATCAAAGAGTTCAAATTATTGGCAACAGCAGAACAAAACCAGGCCACTGGTTGTCAGCTACGATTACATCTACTTCATTTTTTCTATGCTGCCATAGACTCTAGCACTGTTACCATCAGTGTTATCTGATGCTTCAGGGAGTGAAGCACATTGCCTGTTCAAACACACTTCAGGCAATGGGAGCACCTAGAAGGTTTTTTGTTATCTCAGAAATGCTTCTACACCCATACACACACACCTATACACATGCATACACAAAAAATTGTGATGTCACTTCTATTTCTACAGACACCTACTCCCTGGGGAGAGAAACAAAACTGCTTGGAAGAGGCAATTTCATAATTTAACTTTTAAATGTTTGGTTCCGTTTTTATTTTTTTTAAGTTTTGCTTTATACAATCAAATTATGACCTCATTCACCTTTACTGAAGCCAAAACAAATTTCTTCTTTCTCTATACTTTTATTTACAACTTTTTTTTTTTCTCTGTCAGAAAAAATAAGACTTTCTATCACAAATTAATTCTTACATTTTTCTTGATTTGGCTTCTGATGCTGTTTGCTGAACAACATTCAATCATCAGCAAGGAGAATGTGCACTGTAATTTCAATCCTCTTCAGAGTTCAGTTTTATTCAAAACTATATAGATGTTTCAATGGTTTGCTTTCTGATGGCTTGATGAGCTGTATTTTCACCTTCTCCCTTAAAAATTAATTCTCTTCATGTTAGCTCAAGGTAAAGAAATATACATTCTATAGGTCCCTAGCAGTTTGCAGCAATTAGTTGAACTGCATACTGGCTTATGCAAAAATTCTTGTTGAAAACAAGTTTTAAATAAAAACTTAAGGTTTGCAGGTCAGGGTTTGTTTTTGTTTTAAATTTTGTATTGTTTGTTTGATTAGGAAGTCCTGAACTCATAGATCTTATGAAAGCTAAGAGAACATGACAGCAAAAAAAAAGAAAATTATTAAGAATCTTAGTCTTCTAAATTAACATTGTACACATTATTTTTATGATTATTATATTCTTCCTGGTTTTATGTGTTTGGGGGTTTTTGTGGTTTTCTGTTATTTTAGGTTTTTTGGGGTTTTTTTTGCTTTTTCTTCACAGTGCAAAAAAAGGATGTCATCATAAAATACTTATTTGAAAAGACCTCACAAAGACAACATCTTTTTTCAAGTGACCTGAAATTCTGTGGTGCATGCTAACACTTCAGGCACACATTGTGACCCTCTTAGTACATGTTGTTATGGATTCACTTTCCATCCTGTATCAGTCTTGAGAAAAACCCAAAAGCCCAGTCAGTGCTTTCTATCACAAAGGCCTATCCTCTGCTTACCAAGGTCAGTGCAATGGCAATTACTGTGAAATTTAGAAAAGATATTAGCTGGTGTACGAATTTTGCATCTGTACTTCAATGTTTAAACCAGATTATTAGCAAATACCATATTACTCACTGAATTTTGTTTGCAAACTAAATAAAAATATTGGTCTTTTATTTAGCTACCTGCATTTGTAGGTTAACTCCTTCTTCTTTAGTTTCTTGTACCCAGCAGCCGGGTTCTGAAATCTGGCCATGTCCTTTATGTTTGTGGTACTATTTGCAAGTTTACTTCAGGCTTATTTATTAAAAACCCCATAATTTTTAAAAGGGTTATTATCTGTATATACCTATTGTTCCATATTCTTTGCAGGTGTATGTATCTTGTAATTAATGATTGGGACATAACATCATTTTCAGGTTATTGGTTGTACAGATCAAAATCTTAAAATATATTTTAGTAGATCTCAATGGAATGTATCAATAGATTTTTCTTAGGACAAAAATAAAGAGATTAAGATGGATTTTTCCTCTCAGATATATCGTGGGTATTCAGCAGATGATGAGACAAAGATCATATGCTGAATATTTTGTGTTCCTGGTGCTATCAAGAAAGGTTACATCAAAGACCACAGAATAAAGCTCTGGGTTCTATAATTTGGAAAAAATAATTCAACAGCTTTAAAGGTTTAGTCGCTACTCATGTCAATCCTCTTAAACATTCCACTGGTCCTGGTCAAATGCCACTTTCAATTTTTTTCCAGTCACATTTCTGGATTACTTGGAATAAAAAGCTAAAGAAAGGAAAAAATCCCTGATTGAGGTGTGCTGTTGGTCAGCTAGATAGGACACCTTCTCATAAAAGGCAGGTATAAAAGAAATAAATTTTAATTTTTTTTTTATTTTATACTTTTTATACTTTATCTAAAAGAAAATATACATGCTTCAATGTTTGAACTTATCTAGGCAAAATTTATTCAAGGTTTGGAGACTATACAGTGTCTGTCAAAATGTAACAACATTTAAAGATTTTATTTAAGAGGATTTTTTCAGTTCATGATTCAGCACATAAAATTATAGTTATTTGGTGGAGATTTTTATACCAGATTCCATATATAAGAAAGATATAATATCATATCTTTCTTGATAGATTAATCTATATTTTAATGAATATTGGAGAGGTAAAATATTATAATTTGGGGTTTCTTTAGTCTAGATAAGGAATTTGAGCCCAAAACATGTGCCTTACACTTTATGTTATGTAAAATTGATTGTTTAATGTGTTGAAGAATATTCATGGCTCATTTAAGCACATTAAAGGGTCTCAGCTGCTTAGGAATTGCCCTGTGATCTAATCACCAAGCCTCCACCAGTCCAAAAGACAGAGGAAGTGGGACAGCATTAAATCTTAGAAATATAACCAGAAATGTGCTACCTTTAATTCCAATATCTGAAGTAATTGAAGGAAAGTTTTAGGGGTTTACAGGTATTTTTTATTTTGATATATTTATAGAGTTAATTTATGGGGTCTAAAAGAGAATTTTCTCAACTCTTCATTTGTCTTTTGGAAGCTCAGAACACAATGGGCTTGTGGGGTTTTTTTTTGCTTGTTAGCTTGGGTATATTTTGGGAGGTTATTTCAGTTTATTTTATTTTGATTTAGTTTATTTGTTTTCTGTTAAGGTCTAAACTGAAACTTAGAGAAATAGAGCAGAAGTAAAATTGCTGATTCTTTTTTCAGAAGCACATACCTACTTGGTGAATTTTCAAGAATGCATATATTCATGTTTAGAGTTACCTGAATGATTTATTTTGGAAATTAAAGGGAGACTGTTGGGACTTTTGGAAAACATGTTAATAATAATAAAGATTATAAGAAGAAAGTACTTCTCTGTGAAAAACAAAGTTTTTCAATTAGGAAAGGTCATCTATAATTAGTTTCTTCCCATTGGAAATTATATTTTCTTGAAAAAAGACATTCTAGGTTAAAGGAACAGAACAATTTGATCAGCAAAAGCCAAACTTGACTTTTCACGAAAATTCTAACGTTTTAATTGAAACTGTAAGTTGTTGGGGTTTTTTATCTTCACAATTTTATTTGAATAAAAATCTGCTCCTCCTTCACCTGTATTCATTAATAAATATGAAAGCCCTTTTTCCAATAATGAATTGAAAATAATAATTAAAAACCCATAATAAAAAGTGTTGGAATTCAAAGTGTTCTGAAACTTTCACTCAACATCAAAGGAAAGGTGGGAAAAAGCCCCACAAACTTCTTAGAATTAACAGTGCAATACCAAGTGCTTGTTTTAATAGAGTATGTATTTGGAAGTAAAAAAAAGATTAAAAACCAAAAAAAGTCATTATGAGGAATTATGAATGGATGTTATCTATATATCTTAGTTTTAATATGAGACTATTTAATTAATTCAGGCAAAAACCTGTTGATTTTGGTTTAGCATCTCTAATCAACTGGGATGAAGAGACTTCTCCTGGTCTGCGTAAATGAGTTTCAAAATGCTTTTCTTCCTTAATATTTCCTTATTGTTCTTTTTGAAGCAAGAATAATGTCAGATATATTTGCATTAGTTAGAAATACCAATCAGTGTCTGATTCAAAAGAAAAGCTAAGAAAATGTGAGGTCTGAAGACTCTGGACTTGTTCCAGCTCTGCACACCAACAAGTAGCTCATTTTTAGCATGCTGGACAAAGCACTTCTTTCATGAATAAGCAGTCTGTTACACCCTCCCCCGCTTTCCTAGCTGAAAATTCCCTAACACATCATTTCTACTAACTGTTCAACACAGTGCTATGTCATGATGGATACAGAGAAACCATAATTAACTTCTTTTATTATAACTTGTTGTCTGTCTGGAATGTGAGGTACAATACCTGTAAAGATTATTTTGACAAATACCAGAAAAAATGGTTAACGGGTGCCTCTAAATAGTAAATAGGATACAGAGGAAGTGCAAAACCTCACAACACACACACAAATCTCAAAATAATTGTGAGGTTGTGGAATTTATTGTCCCATGGAGGTAAAGATAATTTAAAAGACTGAGACTGAAAAACTGATCAAATCAAAAAACATTTTCTTTTTCTCATTGAGCTCTGGTCATTCTTATCAGTTGGACAGAAACTGCAACAAAACCTGAGAATGTAATCAAAAGCCAAGAATTTTGTAGCAATGATATTGATGCTTTTCCCAAGAGCACAACAAGGGTTGTGGGTCTGTTTTATTTGTTGCAGAGCAAACATAAAAAGTACAGACTTTGCTGTCATGAGCTTGCACATGAATTTGTATTTCTTTTTATTCCTGTATATGGTTGTACATATTTTTTTTTAACTGAGCCACTTATTTTTTTCTTTTAAAATCAAAGAGAAGGAATTAACCATGTAAATAGGCACACTGAGAGTAAGGATACCATTTAGCACAAACCCTAATCACTGGAACTGAACCCATAATAAGTAGCTTGCTTTCTTGAATAACATTTACAAAAGAGTCATTCTTTCTCTGCATCACTATAAAATCTGCAGTCTACATGTTCTTTTAGATCTTTCTAAGCTGTATGCATCCCTTCTAAGGATTGCAGAGAGTAGAAATGCTTTGTCTGCAGTTTCTGAGCACCTGGCTTATCAAGTGAACTAAGAAAAGATTCATGAACTAAGAAAAGATTCATGACCTCTGCTCCACAGGGGAGGGCATTGCATAGTAATGTGATCAGCTAATGTCAGTCATGTCCTCCTCCATATTTGATCAGGTGAATAGATATATCTCATATATAAAAATACAAATATTAAAAAAAATCCCAGTACTTTTCTCTGCGTAGATCAAAACAATGTACTAAAAACAGTCCTCTAACAACAGTATAAAGAAAAATACTCAAACACCAAGTACCATCAGATTAAATTTCCTGTACAGCTTTAATTTTAGTGGAATGACATATACTTTTTGATACAAACTCTAATTATATAGCAATTTAATTTCTTTTTCTTGAGAAAATTCTTACAATGGAAAAGAAGGGAGTCTATGCAAAGAAAAGCTAGTTAGCCAGTCAACTAAATATTTTTAACTTCATCATTCAGAATATTGCCCACACCTTATGTACAGGACATAATTTCAACTGAACACTGAATTAAAAAAATATTTACTTCTACGCCATTTCTTCATTATACACATCACTGTGGTATCAGGGTAACTGAGAAACATTATTTTGCAGACACAACATCACTCACAGGAAGGATAATACAATTACATCTGACTGAGATACAAGGAGCTTAATGCAAGAATATTTAAAGATCTATTAGCTTAGGGTGATCCCACTTGATGTGCTTATGGTCTAAATTTCCAGTGTATTTAGTATTTCATAATATTTTCTCTGTTCAAAGAGCAGCTCTAGCAGACCTTCCCTGTGGTTTTCTTTTCTGTTCTGCTCTTTCTGTGCTTCTGCTCCTTTTATTCCTATTTTAACACTGTCAGCATCTCTCTGCTTCTTGGCCCCTCTCATTTTGAGTCTGTCCTTTTCTCCTTCCCACCCACACACTACAGCCTGCTTACTAGTAAGAAGATGATGAGCATACTATCAAAATGACTTTTGGCTAGAGAAGAAACATCAGTGAAGTTTTGCTGAGTTCCATGACAGCTGCTCCACCTATGCCTCTTACAGAGATATAATAGACACTGCAGTCTGGCCCTGAGAGTGAGTAAACACTGATGATTTTAATGCTGGACAGCACACAGCCCTGGACAGCACCTGAGCCCCACTGCTAGGAAGTGGCCTTTTCACAACCTTTCCTGTTTTCAGGTCAAAGTACTGAAAAATTGTGTGGGCTCTGTTACAACACATCAAAATGATGTGTATTAAGAGTGCCACTGACCTGACTGGGGCATGACCTCAGGGAGGTTTGGAAAATATAACTTCCTGAGTTAATGTCCCAGGATTGAGCGTGATGAACTGAACCTAAACTATGGACTCTGCCACATTCCCCAATGAGAATGGATTTGGATGACTTTGACGCTTGAGCAGTGTCCACGCACAGTCTCAGATATTACTTGTTGATGCGACCCAAAATCGTGACAGAGACCATGAAAAATAATGAATGAAAACAGAAGGAAAGATTTTTTTTTTTATATATAGTATAAGTGTGGTTTTACAGTTTGATCAGAACACCAGAGGAGAGAGAGCAAAGAAAGAAGATAATTACCTGAAAGTTTCATATATGTATTTTTGCTTTACAAATAGAACCAAACAAACAAACCAACAAAAAACCCCACAAAAAAACCCAAACCCAAAAATCCCACAAACATACAAACAAACAGACAAACAAATCTGGTACCTTTCTGTCCACATCACCCCACTTTAATGTTTCAAATTCATTCATCAGTCATTTAAGATTTTTATTAGTTGCTAATGAAATTTTCTGAACAAGAACACAAAAACATTATAGGAAGTAATTGAATTTCTATTTGAGCATTAAGTAAAGCAAACAGTAAAAATATAGCCCAAAAGCTCTGATCAATTTTACCAAGGATTTGTAGTAGAAAATGCCAGGCAGTCATATTTTTTCATGAAACCATAAGCTTTATTTTATGTCAGATTATGCTTAAACCTGGTTCTTGCATGATTTACAATTTTATGGAAACCAGAGTAATCACAAGTAACTCCTGTCTTGAATTGGTATAAATAATTAAATCTTTCTTGGGGTATTGTTCCTGATTTGATGGTATTAAAAAGTATATGCATATTTTTATGTATGAAAAGAAAATGTTGATTTATTATTAATAAAAAGTAATATGTAAAGTATAAATTAATTACTTCAGATGAGGGCTAAGAAAGTTAAACAAAAAAGTAGCTTTATATTTAACTGAAAATAGAACCAGACACTAATGTCTTTAACTTTCTGTCTAGTTTAGAAAGTCATTATTTCCTTCTACATTTACAAATACAAAGTATTTCAACTTATTTGTTTGTTGTAGATTGCCTAACATCTGAAAATAAAGAGATTCTGCAAAGAAAAAATTAGGACCTCGGAGGTTTATTTAAGAAAAAAATAAAGAATATACTTTCATGGAATTAAAACACAATGTTCATACTTATCAGAATGATAAAGGCAGACAATGTAGTAATTTAATGCTTTGATTTTTAATAGACTGCAAGTTTTTTTTTATTTGTTTGTTTGTTGTTTTTCGGTTTGTTTTTGGTTAGATGTGTTAGACACAAAAATAAAGCAAAACTACTTTAAAGAGTAGTGGAGGCAACTATGACAAAGGAAGAGATTCAAAGTCATAGACAGTCAAATCAAGCAAGAGTCTTTAGTACCTAATGTAGTCTACTGTGTAACCTGTTTATTCATTAATGAAGCAATTGCAAATGTTGACTCAGGTTTATTCTACTGTCATGATTTGCTGGGAGAAAAGGGCTGAAAGAAAAGACTAGAACAGAGATGTTAAAAGATGTGTCTATATTTGCATGGTTTTGGCCATGTTCCAGATACATTATAGAAATCTCAGAGTAGTCCCTTCCTTTTTTTCTTTTATCTTTTCCTTATTTCTTTCTTTTAAAATTTTTCTTCTTCTTTTTTTTTGCCTTCATCCTTAAGTTTTCACTTTTTCCCCTTTTCCCCTTTTTTCCTGTCACCATTTTAATCTTTTTTCCCTCTTTCCTCTCATTTTAATTTTTCCTGTTCTGTTTCTTTATTTCTGTTTTTTCTTCTTTTTTGTCCCTTCTCTTCCCTACTTTTACCATTCTCTTCATTTTCCTTTTGTTTCCCTTCCCTTCCCTTCCCTTCCCTTCCCTTGCCTTCCCCTCCCATCCCCTCCCTGCTTTGCCTTGCCCTGCCCTAACCTTACCCCTCTTCCTCTTCTCCTCCCTCTTCCTTTCTTTCTTTGCCTTT
>VWYE01003783.1:85401-204503 GCA_013398995.1 Alaudala cheleensis
GCCTTGCCCTGCCCTAGCCTTACACATCTTCCTCTTCTCCTGCCTCTTCCTGTCATTCTTTGTGTTTCCAGGACAAAAGATGCCCAAATGCAGATGGAATACTTTTTCATGATGTACCCAGTTCCTGAAAACATAACACTTAACCCACACTGGCTCTAAGGAACAATCCTCATAGGCTATAGGTTTATCACCTTTACTGATTAACATCTGTCTCAGTGGAGAGATTCTAAATGTGAAAAATTGTTATGACAATGAATTCCATTTTGACGGCATTTAGAGTCACAAAATTAATTAATTAACGAAAAATTTAGATTGACCAATGCATTCATGAATTTCTTACCTCTCTGGACTTTATGGCTATGTAAGATATCTAATAACTACAGTTATTAACTATGGATTATTTTTAACCTTCCAGTTTTTCCAATGTATTTCTCTGTTTGAAGGGTGAGTAAACTGAAATGTTTTCAACAGTGCTGGAGAAGCAGAGATTATTTGAAATAGACACAGATGGATGAAGTTACCTTAGTGCAGTACTGACTTTTACAAAGTATATTTAATGGATTTCATTTAGGAATTAAAGATCCTTAAAATTTGATATTTGAAAATTCTCAGTAATTTTGTACCTTTTCTAAACCACCTAATTCTTGCTGGAATTTCAGTAAAGTTTTAAGGCAGATAACTGGGCATGTCTGAAATTCTCATAATTATTTGATTACATTGAAATTAGCTACATAGCCCTCTTTTCTATGAGTCAGGCAACATTCAATCTTTCTAAACCAATTTCAAAATAGAGAAAGGAAATCCATTGGAAAAAAAAAAAACTTCATGAAATATGCAGAGATGCAAATTGACTTAAAAGGCTGACAGAAGCACAATCGTTCTCTTTGAAAGACTGTAAATAAAGGTATAATTCTTCTCTGCAAAAATTGTGCTTATGAAATATAAATGTTAGCAATACTACACGGTGGAACATATGATCATAAAGATCAGCATACATTCTTCCAATGATTTTCAAAGGTCATTAAAATAAAAAAAAATCTCAATATCCACACATCATCAGGTTACACATTTATGTATGCTCTTTGCTGTATGGTATAATAAATACAAATCATAAGACTTACAAATAAAATAAAATAATGTAATACCAACAACAACAAAACTACAGCTAGCAAAACTGGGTGTACATTACACTTGACTTCAGTAGTTTTGTCAATAAGATCATTTTGAATATATTTTTATGGATTTCATAAGATTTTTTTTCTCTTTTAGGGTGACAAAGTTTATGAAGTGCTTTAGGAATACGTCTAAATGCCACTGGTGGTAGATTTTATTAAAAGTTCCTGTACACAAAGGGACTTATTCCTGTATGTAGAGGGACTAAGTATTTCCTGAATGTGCATATTTGCATTTGAATTTAATATTATCAGCCCTCTTTATATCAATCTCTATGAAAAGATCTGCTAATGATGGTGATTATTTTAAAGCTACGTTGGTAGAAAATACAGAAGATTTCTCATTAACACATTTTCAGGACTATGTGAAGTAATATTAAATAGAAAAGAAGAAGAAGAAAAAAATATTTTAAAGCAAGGGTTTCAAACAGTTATTGCATTGGAGCAGGTTGAGGGAGGTCGTCTTGCCACTCTACTCAGTCCTGGTGAACTCTCATCTAGAATATTGTTTCCAGTTCTGGATTTCTCAGTACAAGAAAGATGTGGAGCTCCTGGAATGGGTACAGGAGATGGAGACAAAGATGATTAATCGACTGGAGCATCTCTCTTACAAGGAAAGACTGAGGGAGCTGGGTCTGTTCAGCCTCAAGAGGAGACAACTATGGAAGGACCTCATCAATGCCTGTAAGCATCTGCAGGGAGGGTGTCAAGAGGACGGAGTCAGGATCTTCTTGGTGCTGCCAAGCACTACCACATTTTGATTTTGGTTCAGACTTGGCCTATTTCAATTCATTTGGCATGTTTGTCTTTTGGCATACTTAAGTATTTCTCACATTTTAAGTTTCCTAATTTCAGAATTATTGCTATATATATTTACATTATATGAGAATTTATGGATAATTTTTATTTCCTGGAAATCAGATTTTCAAATAAATTTTGGATTTGGAAGCATAATTTTTTTTTGTTAATGCCCACAACAGACATTACATATATGTATACACTTAGTTTCTATTTGGGTGAGAAGCTTACCAGTCCAGATTAAAAAAAAAAAAAAAGTGATCAAGAAAACAAATGATAATATTGTGAAATGGAAGGTAAAAGAGATGGAAAGGGTTTGTGGGCCAAAGTATACTCTTTAGATTCTTCTGTTAGATTTCACTGGTTCTGCTGGTGTGGGCATTAATTAGTATGTTTTCCTTAGTCAATAAATACATTACTTTGCATTAAACACATAGAAATCCATGTCAGTTTTTGAGATTTTTTTTTAATTCTAAGCATATATAAAGAGCAGTCAAATTTTTTCCCACCTCATTTTGTATAGTATGATTTGTAGAACCCTTTTAGTCTGATGAAATGTTGGTTCATTTTACCTTTCTGAGAATAAAAGGCCCATACAGATTTGACAATTTGTAATTCAGGTAGAGTCTTTTAGAATGAAATTAAATTACAAATAATTTTTCTGAACAAAATTTTCTGTTCCATATTCTGGAAAATTTTAACAGGCTACCACAGCCTTTGAATCTAACTAAAGTCTTAAATTTTTTTTCTTCTGAGAGTACTCTCTGAAAAGTAGCATCAGCTGTTGACTAACAGATCAGTAAACCCACCATTTTGACTTTTGTAGTGTTTGGATCACTTGATTTATACCCTTATTATTAGAAAATATGGGATTTAACAGGTTAAAAAGTGTGATGTTCTGTTCTGGAAAAAAAATAACAAATCCAAGACGTGAGAATCATAAAGGTTGACTTCAACTTCCTGTTACAAAATTCCATTTGACTTGAGAGCAGGTTCACCCTGACAAAGAAGCACAGTCTGAGAGTCTTCATACATACTGGGAATGTATTTTATGGAAAAAGAACTGTAAGTGTTATGCATACCTAATTCACAAAGCAAGAAAGGACAATTGTCCACTCACAATTATGTAACACAGTTCTGTGTCTAGCATTTAGGAATGGTAAACGAAAACAAAAAAAAAAGTATTTGTATTAGGTAATTGGTATTTTTAATAAAAATTCATTTTAATTTCTTGTGATTGTCTGTAAGAGGTAAAACAGGATCATGATGAGCTGTTTGGTTAAGCCTGGGGAGGAAATTTATCCTTATTTGATCTTGCACATAGATGGAATACATTACTCTGAAAAAAAAGGCATCTCACAGCTTGCATATTTTGTAGCCTGACTTCCTATTTTAGTTCTCTATAACTAAGACAATATTATTCAGTTAACAAAAAATACATTGAGTTCAATAATAAAACCTGAGGAAAGGAAACAGTAATTTTCTAATATTAGGGAAAATGAAACAGTCCTTAGAAAAGTTATTCAATATTCTATAAACTCAAGAACATTTTTTTCTCATCCTTATGCAAATTGTAGAGTATCTCTATGATTCAGCAAGTGATCTCCTTTGTTGTTAAAATTGTGGGTCAATTATGGCTAAGCAACTGTGATTGCAAGACCATAGCAAAAGTTTTGGCAGCTTGGCTGCAGGCATTTTTATGTAAAATTGCTATTCCTGAACTAAAGTCTTAATTTAATAAGATGGAAAATAATAATAAAATGGAAGATCTGTGGCTCATCAAAAGCTATTTTATGTACTACTGAAAAAGGGCATTTCACCAAACAGAACAGAGAAATTTCTTCAAAGTGTGGGCAGAATTTAACTTCAAAGACACCTTTTTTTTTTTTTAGGTTTATTTTTCCTTTTCATTTCTTTTCTCTTTTTCATTTTCAGTTTGCCAAAGGCTGCTGTCATCACTAATATAATTATTTCTAAATAATGTGATCTATAAAGTTGCACCAGACAGGTCATTTCTATTTCTATGTTCCTATTTAATATTTTGGAACATTTGGCACAACTAATCAGAGTGATTGATCAAAATACAGTAAAGGAAGGTAGCTGAAAATAATGCCAGAATGCTAACATTTTCTTGAGATGACTTATATCCAGTCTCTTAGCACACACTTTATAGATACAAGATCAATATTTTATTAGCGATGACTAATAATTCATAATGATGTAATACATGATGAGAAGAAGCCATTTCCTGATATCTGATAGCAGGATATGAATACAGCAGCCCCCTACAGATAATTACTGCTCTTCTATACTATTAAGAACACATTCCAGAAAAAAAAAAAAAAAGAAAAAAAGAAAAAAAACAAACCAAAAAAAACCACCAAAGACCCAAAAAAATCTCCCACATATTTTCATATTTGGATAAAGTAATAAAGTTTAAGTTTAAAAGATAAAGTTTATATATATATATAGTTTAAAGATAAAGTTTAACTGAGACCCTTACGGTTTACTATGTTCTGCTTGAACCATCTTTTTACCCATTATCTTGAAAAGAATGGTACCAGTGAAAGTTAAGCAGTGCTTGATTTAGAAAGTTTAATTAACTGTACAGTAAGAAATGTGTAGTAATAAAAGTTATCTGAGTTCATTTAACTGGATTTTTTTCTTCAATAGAAGAATCTTTCATGCAAGTCAAGGAAAAAGTATCACATTGGCTGTGTGGGTGTTCACCATGTGGAACTCCAATTCTTACTAGATAGAACCCGAAATGAGAAAAATCTCCAAGGTTTCTACTGACATGTTTGTATACCTGCAATTTTTCCCTTTTTGGCTTGTGCTGACAGCTTTAAAGGATTGTTTTCTCTGGAAAGGATTGTTTTCTCTGTCTCCCCTTTGTTTATTTTTTAGCATCTTTTTACAAGTTTCTAGCACTAAGAATCTTCTTCTTAAAGCTTACAATTTAGTCACCTGAAAATAATTTGCTTATTATTAAGTAGGCCATATGACAAATTGACACGTATTTCCCTGTCATCTGCAGCTTTGATTACTCTCATTTTTGGTACATTAATCTTCCCCCTATCTCATTCATAATAAAGTGAAAAATTTGAAAGGAATACTACCAAACAGCAAATGGAAAAAATCAGAAGCATGGTTAAATTAATGTAAGCTTACTATTCATATATTGTGAGTATGATTACGGTAATCCAACTTTATATTATCATAAAATAGATGTCGGGAAATGAGAACCACAGTAAGCTGACTTCCTTTATAGGAAAGAAAAAAAAAAAAAAGGAAGAGGAACTTTTTGGATATATGGTTCATTTAGCTTGGCTTAGATATCTACTTTAGAAGAAGAAGAAGAATCCTGCCCTTGACTCCAGTAAGTACATTAACCACATCTTTATGGAATGTATAGGTAGACAGATTAGGACCTCAAACATAGATTTAGATATAAAAATCCAGAGTGAAATTTGTATTCTCATTTTTAACTTGAAGGCAAGTTAGCATGAAAACAAGGAAATAGCAAAATATATTTCTATCTGACATATCCTACTAAAATTATTTCCCCAAATAAGAGAATTACATTCTCTTTATATATTTATTTACATACATATATACATGCACACACATATATACATACATACATACATACATACATATATATATATGTATATATATATATATATATGTCCTAGGGTGACTTTACGATGCTTGTATCCCCAAATCATCTGTTCTGTCTGTGTTGGATGTTGTCTTCTGTAGCTTTTAGACTGGTTCTGAGAGCGAAGGGGGAGAAAAGAGAAGCGTGGAGTTTGTTTTCAGAAAAGCAGCTCCTCCTCCACATTCCAGCTCCTGGACTGTTCATCTGAAGCACGGACAGGCAGCGGTCAGAGATCTGCTTTGCTTTTAGTTAGTGTTAGCTAGGGCAGAGAAATTCCCTAGACTATATTTTTTCCCTTTTTCTTGGGACTGTTTAAACCTGCTCTTGGACTGAAAGACCCACAAGAGCGAGAGCACCGGGAGTCCACATCGGGGAGCCACCAGGTCCAGGCCGGCACCTTCCAGCGCTGGAGGGACTGATAACAGGCCGAGTGAACTGAGCTCCCACGGCAAGGACTTTCTCAATTTTTCCAGGTTTTATTGTTCATAATATTAATTTCTATGCTTGTAAGCACTTTGTTTGTTAAATAAATAGTTCTTTCCCACTCATCTCTAAGGTGATTTTTCCCCGAACTGATGTGGGGGGAGGGGCCGTTTCAGTTTGCTTCCCATAGGGACCCCCATTTGGGAGGCTTCCTCTCAGATTTGCCCTAAACCAGGACATATTTACAAAAATGGGCATTCAAAAATTTGCAAGAAGAAATTTAAATTAAATCTTTCCTTGTTCATTTAGCACTTCTACCACCTGATGTCAATGCAAAAGAACTATAATGGCATGATGAGTCAGAAGCAGCGGAGAGGTGGGTAATAGAGACACTGAATATGTCTTCAAATCTACTTGTCCGTTTTATTGATGCTGAGTGGTGCTTCTTCCCATCATCAATTAATAACTTAGCACCTTACTCTCAGGTGCAAAGGAACTCTGAACACCTGCAGGACATCATAAAAGTGGTATGACATTTACGTAATAACTCAATTATTAAAGCACTCATCACCACAGTGGTGTGTAATTTTTTCTCATTTTCACAGCTTTTCTTTTGTGGCAAAGAGTTGAAGGGTAATGTCAGGATAGAAGCATGGGGAAGAAGAATCAGTTTTAGATAAGAGAATGAAGGCATATATGTGCTTAACTCAGAAACCTCATGCTGAAGAGCTCAGGTCACGGGTTAGAGAGAATTTCCTGCTTTTGTGGTAACAGAGTGTTTGTAATAACTGTTCTAACAGTTGCTGTAGTAAGTACTATAACAAAAGAAACATTATTTTGATTTTAATTTTGCTTTAAAGAAATTTCTCTTTCCACAAAAGCTCTTTTTTATTAGTTTAAGAAGAAGATATTCACACATTGAAAAAAAAAGGCAGTAAAGTGGGCTGGATCACCTCATGCATAGACATGCAGGATATTTTATAGATAATGCACATTTCTTCACACATGTAAAGAAAACACCTTTTGAACAAAAACAAGCTGAAACCTCTAGGCTGAATTCCAGCTGTTTGAGGAATTTATAGAGATCATCCACTTTCTTGACTCAGTGCCTGCTTCCATTTGCAACAGCACTTTTTTTCCATCTAAATCTGAAGGGTTACAGAGGAAGAGAGAAAAGCGGGAAACAGTACAAAATAAAGCATCTTACCAATAGTCTGTTAGAATATGGCTGGATGCCCCAAGAGTCATTGTGGCTGAAAAGATGTGTGCAGGAAGGACATTCAGTACTCACAATGGACTGAGAGGGGATTTAATATAAACCCTGTGTTACAATCATTCAGGAAGATTCTCAGGTTCTCTAAGTGGCAATTCATAGCACCTCTTCATAGCATATCTGGTTATCTGACATTACAAGAATGGTCCAATGTCCTTTAAATAAATATATTTTGAGGCCAAACACAGCTCAATCCTCTCTGTGGCAATTCATTATTAACTTACATAGCTTCTAAGGAAGAAAGTAACTAAAATAAATTTCCCACTTCTACTGAATTTTGGCTCAAATTCTCTAACAGGAAGTTCAGAAGCCTGTCATACCTCTTACAATGTCTTGGCCAAAGCAAAAGGTACTATCTTGTACAGGAATTCAGAGCAAAATTCATGCTATAGGCTTATATCAGCTATGATGTCATAAAAATGCAGGTCAGTTAATGCGTGTTGAGAATACAAAAAAAAAAAATAAAAGAAACGAAATAGCATGCTTAATTTAGTAATGGCATAGATTTACAGTGGCTAAAATATCAATAGTTATCTAGTCTTCAACCACTTCCATTAAATACTCACGTTAGGGTCACTTAGTGTTAATGTTAACTGTATAACCATCTAGGAATAAATATTTCAAAACAGCCATTAAGTTTCAATAAAAATCAGGCACAAAAAAAAGAAAAAAATAAAGAAAAAAAAAAAAGAAACAAGTTGAGTTAAGGACTGGAAGCATCCACTCATCAAATATTGTCACAGGCAAAACAGACTCATTTTAGAGATATGAACTGAATTTATTGCTAACATAATAGGAGCAGGATAATGAGAAGTAAAATAAGCCCTTAAAAACTCCCTTCCCCCACCCCTCCGTCTTTCCCAGCTCTATCTCCTCCCTCATTGGCACAGGGAGACAGGGATTGGGGTTATGGTCAGTTCATCACCTGTGGCTTCTCCTCCTGCTCAGGGAGACAAGCCATTCCCCCGCTGCACCGTTGCATCCCTCCCATGGAAGACAGTTCTCCATTAATGTCACCAAAGTGATTCCATCTCATGAACTACAGCTCTCCACTAACTGCTGCAGCATGGATCTCTCTTCCAAGGGGTGCAGTCTTTCAAGGACAGGCTGCTCCAGCAGGGGAGCACGGTTCCTCTCTCCACTGTCTCCTGCAGGCTCACAACCTCCTCCAGGCATCCAACTGCTCCAACATCGGCTCCTTCTCCATAGGCTGTCAGTGGATCTCTGCATGCTCATGGACCCCCATGGCCTGCAGGGGTACAGCTGCTTCACCATGGGCTGCACCATGAGCTGCAGAGGAATATCCGCTCCAGTGCCTGGGGCACCTCCTCTTGCACTTTTTCCTCTGACCTTTGTGCCTGCATGGTTGTTCTTCTCTCAGTCACAATTACAACTGCACAACAACTTTTTGCTTTACTTTCTTTTTAAATGTGTTATTACAGAGGCATTACCACTATTTCGAATTGGCCCAGTCTCTGTAACCTAATTAGCATGTCTGTCTTTGGAGCCACCAGGGATTGGCTCTGCTGGACACTGAGGAAGCTTCTAGTAGCTTCTCACAGAAGCCACCCTTGTAGTCCCCCTGTTACCAAAAGGCAGGACATGCAAACTCAATACACCAGCATATAAAGTAAGTTTCATAAAGGAAGCAAATCTGGTTTGGAACTTGGGCAGTAATGTCACCTTTAATGAAATACAAATGCTACTGAAAGCACATACTGTAATCACAGAATCATCTTGCTGTTTGGCCTGGCACACCTAAGTATAAAACCAAGTCAAGACAATTCAGCAGTAACTAAATAGCAGTTTATATCCATCATTCATTAACTGGTCTACTTGGAATTTCCAGGTGAAAAATTTTGTGCCCAGGCTTCATTTATGATTATCTTGATGGCTGGATAAAAAAAAAAAAAAAATGGTGCCAATGTCTCTGGTATTTATTCACTTCCATACTTAGATAAATCATCATATAGTAGATGTCTGGAATGAATGAGTTCACCCAGTAGTTTGAAAATTTGTGCTTCTGTCCAGTAATCACAAATTGTAATATTAAAAGGAAAAAATCAAAAAGAGATGTTAAGAAATTGTCTCTTCAATATAGTTCCTCTTAACACTCAAGGGGAAGATTATTATTTTAATTTTCTGGGAATAGTGTATAATCTAGAAAGCAATTTTTAGTGAGTCTCTTGGCTCACATTAGATGTAGAACAAATGTTATTTTAAACATAATTTGTAACACTTAATTGCAAGTCCCTGTTCTGCTGGATATTTAACCTTTTTTACATTTATTAACATTGTTCCTGAGAGGTCTACACAACCTGCAAGAGCTTTTTTATTCCATTATCTAAAAAGAAATAAGTTATACAACTTCTGATTATTTCCTGTTAAGAGTTATGGAATATTTTACTTTAATATAGTGAAGCAAATTTGGAATATTACCTAACAATTCTGATACATTTTGGAAAAGAATATGCTCAAGAAAATGAACTTGTGAGGAATTCTGTTTTGACAGTACGTCATAACATTTTTGCTTAATTGCTCTCTCTTTCTCATTCTCATTCTTCTCCTTGGTTATATTTTATTTTTAATTAATTATAAGCTAGAAAATCCTACAAAAGTTTTAATATTAAATTTAAGTGTCTGTAATCTGGTGATGTCCTTAGGCAAATTTATCCATGGGTACTATTACCTTGTATTTAAATAATATGTTCTGAAAAATACTGATGCAGGATTTAATTTATACATATAAAAACATTAATTGAGCCAAGAAAGATACTAATAAGTCTCAGCTTTCTGACTGTGGGAAAAAAGATTGTCTCGTTGATTTATACTTAACAGAATCTATCATACCTTCAAAAGGTTCCATAGCATTCCTTTTGGGATGCATAGACAAAATGCAGTAATCCTGACTGTGAAATTCAACCATGTATATCAATATCTTTCATTTAAAGTGATGATACTAAAAATATTGAAAGGATCTGGACTGCTGACATGTTTTATTGAAGGATAAACTACAATACAATGACTTCTGTGGAACAGGAGCTCAGATCAACTTGGTCAGATCAAATCAAAATGAAAACAATATTAGGAGTCCTCACTGCTCACTGTTTAATCTCAGAGGTAGGTCTTTCCCTTCACCTCACTCTTGCTCTGAGCTTAACCACGTTCAATGTCTTGCTGAGTAATGAATAATTCCAAGCAGCGCACTGGAGACCTCTAGAAACTACCTGTGTATGATATCTGGCTCTTTATAGTGTGTCTCCTTCCTTTCTTGGGAATATACATTTGTGTGGAGACTTTTGAGTCCTCCTATTCTGCTTCCTCCTCTCAGGAGAGGACTGCTGCTCCACTCATTACCAAGGACTGTGTATTGATCCAATATATGACAGCCAGTAGTGCACAAGTACATGACCTCTCTCTCTCTGGCCGAGTTGCACCTTCCAGCAAAACACAGTGTATGGCACAAGGGAAAACACAGCAAAAAAAAATATATGTTATTTGCCATTATTAATTTGAGATAATTTGCATTTATATCAAAATGTTTCAGAGGCTGCATTAAATTGTCACCAATGGAAATAATCTGTCTCCTGACAACACCATCTCTCTCCTCAAACCTGAAATTGAGAAATGCAAACACTGTTTAAAAATAACTGATTACTGAACTTGCATTGGAGCTATTCTTAATAAACATAAAATCTGATCAAACAGGATATGGAGTTAGAATAGATGATTATTTTAAGCTGGGTAACTTGGAAAAACTGATATTCTTAAACTTCACTTTTCAAAAGCCCCAGCTATTTAAAATGTAAAAAGGTCACTTGTGTTTCCTTGAGGAAATGAAAGCCTGATCAGAGTTTATCACAGAATTTTCTGTGTCAAGGCCCTAGAGGAGCCACCAGGCCTGGCTGCCCCTCCACAACCTCCTGAATTCCCCAGCACCCTGCCCAAAGCCCAGGGCCCCATGTCAGCCCCCAGGAGCATCAGTCCCTGCCCCAACAATGTCACAGCAGGGCTGGTCTCCAGCTTCCCCCAGCCCTGCCCTGCCCAGTTGAGCCAGGCCCTCTTGCAGGTGCACATCCCAGCCCCACCTTAACCCATCCTCATCCTCTGGGAGGTACCAAGTGCCCAGAGCTGGGACTGGCACATTGCCTAACAATTTTCCTGCTGCTGGGTAGGGCTGGACTCTGGCTGATGGGTCCTGGGATAGACCTTGGTGGGTGGGTTTTTCTCTGACAGGGCTAAGCTTGATCCAACACCTCTGAAGCTCCAGCACCAGGGAGCAAATGGCCCTCATGGTGCCTTGACACCAGTAATGTACTTGGGACACTATTCAGAAAACACAAAAGAAATCATAGCTTCTTCTGAGCGAAACAAGTTATAGTAACTGTAGATCATAGAATTATTTAGGCTGAAGAACACCTCTAAGATTATCAGTTCCAACCATTAACCCGGCACCACCATGTTCACCACTAAGCCATGTCCCTGAGCACCATACTCACGTATTTTTTAAGCTCTTCCAGGTATGATGACTCTACCACTTTCCTGAAAAGCCTTGCCAATGCTTGACAACCCTTTTGCAAACAATTTTTTTCCTGATATACAATCTAAACCTCCCCTGGTACAACTTGAGGCCATTCCTTCCCAATTTGATTCTTGTAACTTGGCAGAAGATACTGACCCTTGCTACAACTTCCTTTCAGGTTGTTGTAGAGAAGATCCTTTTTAAGTCCTCACAAGATTTGTGCTCCAGCACCCTGACCGTCTTGCCTTTCTCTGGACATACACCAGCACCTCAATGTCTTTCCTGCAGTGAGGGGCCCAGAACTAGACACAGGATTCGAGGTTATTCTCTTTATTGTGACCTGTTCTAATGGATACTGTGCCAGTTGAAAAGTTCATCTCTGAAACACTTTATCTGCAGTGACTACTTTTCT
The DNA here is from genome assembly GCA_013398995.1 of Alaudala cheleensis. Lineage (NCBI taxonomy): Eukaryota > Metazoa > Chordata > Aves > Passeriformes > Alaudidae > Alaudala > Alaudala cheleensis. The sequence goes on from VWYE01003783.1 coordinate 97,663, forward strand.
TCCATGTATACTAACTAATTAAAGTCCAGAATGCATCTTTTTGTTACCCCAGCAGAAATCTCTATAGCTTGCTTCAATATTTGAACAATTACCTTCTGAGATATAATAAACACTCAGCTTTTTAATGAAATATATGTAGTACTGCAAGGTTAGATTGAGGACGACCATTTCTGACTTTCGTTTACAAGGTTCCATAAACAATCAAAATTCTCTTCTTCAGGTAATGTAAATAAATACACTTGATATGTGCTTATCTTCTCCTGGAAATGTAAAGGTATAAACTAAACATGCTTGTAATGATAATTACCCTAATTTAATGTTCAAAGGAAGGCATCAGCACTGGCAGAAGAGAAAATTACAAGGAAATGGGAATAACCTGCCACATTTTAGGTTAAGACTATATTTCTAACTTAGATTCTGATTTTGGCAGTACTTTCTCAATTTCAGAATTAAATAAGTGTCTGAAAATAAAATAACATAAAAATTAAATAAGATCAATAAAAATAGTAAAATTTTAAATTTGTTATTCTATGAGGAGAGGACTTATAAGTACCACTTATATTATTGTTTGTCACTAACATTTGGAGAATATGTGAGATAGTCCAACCATACATTTCAAAATTGTAAAGGAATTGAAACACCATCTAGATACTTGTGCAGTAGATACTAAAACAATTTTACCAGGTTTCTGAAAGCACTGCTATATAATGCATGGTTTTTGAAAACATATTTATGGGTGTACAACTATTGTCACAAGCATTTGGCATATTAGACATTCCGTAGTCTGCAGTGATCAGGGTTTGGTACTCCTCAGAAATTCCTATAGACTGTTGAGAAGAAACCCATATTTTTGCATCAGATCAGAATTGCTGTGACTGCAAAACTCATTTTGGTGTAATACAAACCTGGTTTTTATAGAGCTATCATCTTCAGAGTAGTGTTTTTCTGTGACAAATAAAATTTTCCTCAAAAAATCATGGTGATAATAAAGACCTGTTGGAATGAGTTCAAAGGAGGGCTACCAAGTTCATTAGAGGGATGGAGCAGCTTCTGTATGAAGAGAATTGGGAGAATTTGGTTGGTTAAGCCAGGAAAAGAGAATGTTTAAAGTGGCCTAATTGCAGCCTTCCAGTACCTGAAGGAAGCCTACAAGAAAGATGGAGAGGCATTATTTACAAGGGCATGTAGTGACAGAATGAGGGGAAATGGCTTAATTCTACTAAAAAAGAGTAGCTTTAGATCAGACATTAGGAAAAAAAAAAAAATCTTTGCTGTGAAGGTGGTGAGACACCAGAACAGGCAGCCCTGAGGAGTTTTGGATGGCCCATCCCTAGAAGAGTTTACAGCCAGGCTGGATGGAGCTCTGAGCAACCTGGTCTAGTGAGCCATGTCCCTAGCCATGCCCCCCACACTAGGGGGCTTGGAACAAGGTGATCTTTAAGGTCCTTTCCAACTCAAAACATTCTATGATACTATGACTACTATTTTCTAAAGCTCCATAGTTCCAGTAATCCCTTGAGGAATGTTTAACCATTATAATCTTTCCCCTTACAAACAACAGTAAGTTACCATTAGACATTCAAAGAAGAACACAGTCTTCTGTTAACATTCCAGACAACCAAGTATGATCAATAATTGAATTTTGTTACTGACTTGAAAACAAAGATGTGACCACTGTAAACCCTTAACATTCATAAATGAAATTAATGAGGCTGATGTCTGTCACTGTGATCTGTAGCCTCTCAGCAATATGACTGAGTTTTTGTTGAAAAATATCTTTCTGGGAAAGGATTACATCTTATGTAAGTACACTTATGACTGGATTATTGTAGGGAAAAAAAAATCTTTTCTTTTTTTTTTTTTCCTTTTCTGAATAAGTTATTTCCAGTTAATTACAATGAGTAAGTGGAGCTGGTCCTGCCAACTTTACGTAACATACCTAGGGATCAGGTAGAGGAAGAAAGTAAAATACATATGCACACATCATTATAAAATAGATGTATCTTTAAATATAATTAAGTTCATAATACATTATTTAACATTCTGTGTTGGCCACAGCAGTATCTAGACCTGTAGACATTCTTTTGCTCTGTGCTCTCTCTGATTAGAGGCCAATCTTTGGCACTTCCCTTTTCCCATCCACTGTGCAAAATATGTTGCTCTCTAAGGGAGCGCAGAATCTGTCAGAAAAGCCAAATGGGAAAATTAGGAACTAAGGATTGCTAAATTCTCAAACTGAAAATTCTTGAGGGAAGAGTAAAATTCTCTTAAACACATTATTTGTTCAATATGTAGTGAATGTATAGTAAACAGTGTTAAGATGTTGTCTTATGATCTGCATAAATTGCAAATTACAATGCTGAGCACAGTTTTTGTGGAAATTAGTATGCAGTCTGTGTTGGCAGCAGAATGTGAGTTAAAAATCATAATGGCACATAAATCTGAGTTCTAGGGTCCTGATTATAAGTAATTTGAGTTACTGATGAAAGTGTGTTAGTTAATGACACAAGAATTTTTGTTGCTATGATTTGATCCTGTTTATTTCATTTTGTCTCATTTTGTGCTCCCTTTTTTCTGTTTTCATCTCTAAAATAAATAATAATTGAAGTTTCTGTAGTTTTTTTTCTGAAACAGTTGATGAATCCTTTATACTGCAATGAATAGTATGAAACAAATCTGGTGTAATGTCACTGGAAAATTTGGTTTATGCATTACATTTAGATGCATGTGCCTTCTCTATAAGCCTCACTTACCCTACTCACTTCCACCAAACCACTGAAATAATGCATAATATGGCAAGTATGAAGACTCCATCCTTATGTTTTGTTATCCTGATATACCATAAAATCTATTGACACCTCTGTGTGGCACACAAGTTCCCATGCATGCTAAGAAGCCTGCTAGCTTGTGGAATATATTCTACTCTACACCTGAGCTTGGCTGCAGACCAGAGATACTGAGTGATCTCTGTTTCCTCTGGAGATTAATATGTTAGTCTTGCCAGGCTTTGCTCAGCTCACTGGGGCTGCAAGGAATTCAATTCAAAACTGATGGAATTTTAAACATGCTAAACTTACCTGGCTAGTGAGTCATAAAAAGTACCTTTTATTTCTGAAAAGATTACAATCACCAGTTCCAGTTTATTGGAAAATGAATAAAAATATAAAAAACAACAACAAAAAATGGATATGGGGTTATTTAATGTCTTTCCTCTGAAGTCTGAATTATTGGCAAGAACAAAATGTTAAAGACATTCAGTAAGAGGGAAAATAACCAGAATTATCTTGTGACCGCTTCCTGACACAAAGTTATCTGCATTTTTATTTAAGAGTAACTAGACAAAGAAAAGGAAATTTTAGTGCATGTTTTTTTCCAGTTTCATGTTACTTTGATACATGTGCACCCACTGCATCGTCAAGTTAACAGCTTGTTTATAAATTGCTGTGGTTTTTTAAATTAATTTAATCATCTTCTGATGACTCATCATTGAATCTCTCTTTTCTTGGCTATTTTCTCATCAAATATTATTGAACATACTCTCATGTTCCTCAAGTGAAATCATGCTAGAAATGATGTCAGGTGGAGAAACAGAAGATTATTCTGATAGAGGATATTTCTTGTTTAGAACATGATTATTGCTGTTATGTTATCTAAATTCTGTATTTTTATCCACTATATTTTCTTTGTGACTTAGGTTTATTTTTCCTTCCTAATACTTGATTTTTTTTTTGTGTTAATACTATACCTATTATGTGAACACACCTAGAACTCTGTTTTATAAATCTAAACATACTCATTTTAGCCTTAGAAAGTGTATAATTCTTTAGATCTTCATTAATTTTTTTATGCTTTAGGAACAGAACAATAATTTTTGAGAAGAATCAAATAAAAATTGCTCAAAACAAGCTGCTGGAAAATTTTACAGGTAAAATTATTGCCTCTACAAGCCAAATAGTCAGACTTTTACTTTGAAATGCTTTTAAAGGACCTATGTTGTTGAATCTCCTGCTTTCTTTTATAGTCAACTTTAATTTTGATTATCTTTTTAATATGAGTAAGAAAATAAAAAAAATCTATCTGCAACACACATTTACCATGTAGTATAATGCTGTGTTTGAACATATTTCAATTTATTTAATTCTTCTGAAATGCAAATATGAAAACTAGTTATGTAGTAGTGTCTGAAATGATGCATCATATCACCTAGAATGTGGAAAGATACCAGCCTACAGGAATCTAGGAATGAGAACAAAGAAAGAACTTCCGTATTCATTACTGATTTTGCTCTTTCTCATTCATCAGAAGGGGATAGGGTGTCACAACTTTTAGCTCTTAGCACTTGTTATTTCATTAAATTTTCTACAGTTTCTCAGAGTGGGAAGAAGAGATAACACCATGTTGAAGGTAGAAAATACTGAAGACAGAAACTGTCTCTCAATCTCCAAGAAGCTCAAGGAGAAGACAGAAAGAAAGAATGAAGTACATGAATCTGATAATGAACCCAGGACAGAGAGTAAAAGGGAGTATCCTGAGGCAAAAAGCTTGAAACAAAAGGTCAGAACACCTCAGTGGAACAAGGATTAGATGGGCAAATAAATAAAAATACATGCTAAGAGTAGGTCGGTGTGGTGTCAAGTAGGTTTTACTGGAGTGTGAATAATGTTTAGAAGCTGGAAGAGTGTAACAGTGTGTGCGTAAAATAACACAGAAATGGGGAGATGCAGCCAGGAAGGAATTTGACAGAGAAATACAGCTGAACAATGAAATATCGGTCACTTCAAGGGAGGAAGAAAAAAGTTCTATTTCAATGTAACACATTTTTTAAGGTAGAGAATAAGTTCTACATCTTAAAACGTCCACAAAACTTGCTCCAGGTATAAATTCCAACGACATGTCAGCTATCCTGTCTCAAGATGAACACAATCATTCACAAGGCCACTCAACTCAGATATCTATACATGCATATCTGTGTAATTTGAATATCTGAAGCATATTTGGCAGTCTTACAAGTGAGTGACAAATATGACAAAGGATATGCAAAGGGATACATGTTCTCCTGAAACAGCAAAAGCAGACCAAATTGGAAAACCTCATCATCACACATTCATTAGTGGACACTTACAGTTCCAGACATCTGGATCCTGCTGAAGAGATACTCCTTTCAATCATTCAATTTTTAGGATGAACTAACAGCTCTGCAGCTTCCCCCAAACAGAAGTGAGGTTGTGACTCAGCCCTGTATATGCAGAAGTGTCTAATGACATTGAGACACACTTGCAAATCCAACCTGGATTCCAGATACTAATGCAGGCATATGGCTTCCAGGGATATGTCTCATGAGCTGAGACCTCATGCAGGCTAAGATATTTCAAATAGCACTTAAGATCTGTATTTAGGAATCACAGTTAGTCCTCAAAACTCCACTGAGCTGGACTTTTAAAATTAATTCTAGGTAACAGATTGGATCTGCACTTTTATGTACATATGAGATTAATGCTATCTCACATTGTTGAAACCAGTCCATTCTTTACCACCCATGTTGCCAAAAGGCACAGTCAGAGCTGGTAATTAAGTAACTTTTTTTTTTTTCTCTAAGCCATTAAATTACAGTTCAGTGGTTTGGATTATTTAAATATGAAAAATCAGATAATGTCTCTCAAAATAAATTCTAAAACAGAGGATAATATCTCTGGGCCTTTATTTCTCACATGTATAGTGGAGAGAGTGAAGCATACTCATCTCAGAAGGATGCCATTACCATGCATTCATTAGTGTTTAATGTTGCATATTATAGTAAAGGGGACATTGAAAAATTCCAGTAGGAATTATTCCTGCTTTCTGAATCTACTTTTAATATTGTGCTATAAATAAGGCATATGTTTATCAAGGAAAAGAAAGGAAATTATTGAGTTGTTGCCTTCTAAGTAAGCACAGCTGGTTCCATATGCAAAATGATGTTGACAGCTTCTATGAAAAACATGAGGGGATCTCATTGCAGACCATATGCAAATGGATGGACCAAATTAATGTTATAAATAGAACCATAATTGTAGCTTTTTTAACTTTTGTGAATGGTTGACTTTCCAACACATAAAGAGTATTTTGACCTGACTTTTGTAAGTCTATAATGTTACTTAATTCAAACTGGGTAGCTAATGCTTCATACAAAGAAGTGATTGAATAAAGTCTGCTTTAGAAACCCACAACTATACAGGCTAACCCTGGCTGTGTCACAACCAACACTCCCGCATTATTTTAAATTGTTTAATGCATAAAAAATTGCAGAAATTGGTCTTTTCATATTTTCTTTTGACAGTAATGGACTGAAAGACATCTTTCGAAGGTCACGTTTATAGCAAAATTACCTGCTCTTAGCCATACAGTTCTAAAACCCTACTGGAATTCCAAACCTCCTACAAGTTTCTTCAACTCAGCAGACAAGTGCCTTTTAAGTCCTGAACTTCTTGATGTTGCAGGACAGATCCTGACAGTAAATATTTTTTGTACCAATGCTCTTGTCTTCCTGTTCACATTCACATTGACCATAAAAATCTCTCAGTCCTTCAGGCACATTTTAAAAATCAAATAAAAAGCAAATGTCTAATCTTTCAGTTAACTACAAATGCAATGACCTAAAGGCTCTTACGTTCATTGAAAAGCATTGACTGTTCATTCACCTTTTTATTTTTTAATGTAAGGTGATGTCCAGAAACAGTCTGCCAAGGGGTCCTACCAGCTTCTTTTATGAATTGCCTAAAATCATACAGAAGCATGTGATGTTTTTTATCTTGAGGAAGAAGTATGATATGGGTGTAGTCACTGTCAGGTAATTCTTTGCCTTTGACTGAGAACACCACCTACAAACCCCAAGAGAAATTGAAAATAGATCCAAATGTAAATCTCATGCTTTTAAGAAGCACAATGATTAAATGCTTTTACATCTTCCTAAAGCTAAAATAATAGCTAAATCACAATCATAAGAAAAAGTTGTAGAATTCTTGGGATAATTCACACAACGTGAGAGTAAGCACAAGCAGTATGACAATAGCATGATGATAAATGGACAGAGGCAATAAAAATCACCAGTCATACACTGTTTTAAGAAATAATATTATCAGTATTCATACAAAATATTTGTTAAAATAAATTTAACATTAGCATTGAGGATTGGGAGAGATTAAATAAAAGACAGAATGTAGATAAGTCAATCTCATGATGTTAGTATTCATCATCAATAATGCTAGATTACAGAAGTCACTACTTAACAAAATAAAAATACTATGGACCCCAAATCAGAAGTCTTAAAATGTTTTTTACTAGAAAACCTTACCTAACACTCCTGCTCTTTAATTTCTGTAAATAAAGAGATAAAGAACAGAGTATAAATTTTAATATTGATAGACAGGAAGCAATTTCTGCAACTGTGTACATTCTTCAGATATGTGTGTGTATAAATTCTGTTCATCTAACCAAGACAGTATGACTACAAATGTTTACACTACCTTTGCATCTACAAATCTCATTTGAGACTGAGATGTTGGTTAACTGTTGTATACATTTAAACTCAATACTTTGTCCAAAGAAGATATGTAAAAAAAAATCTGAGGGAAAAATGGTTTAAAGTTTTGGACACAATATCTAGTAATTAGTGTAATAAAACCAATATAAGTGATGTATTAATTATACTTGATAAAGAAGAAATATTTGTTCTGTGTGGATTTCATCGATAATGAGAGTTAAGAGTTTGAAAAAAAATAAGACATAAATCAGCATGGATTTAATCTGCAGCCTATTATGTAAACAAAATGAATTCCACTAACTTGAGTTTTGGAACATGCAGCAAGTAACATAGGCTAATGTGATTAGAATGAACATGGCTATTATAGATATCAGATAATATTCCACTGATTAAATTTGCTGAAACCAATTATAATTAGGAACAATTCAGAATTTTATATGGGCATAATTAGGCTAAACAGATTATTAAACAAATAGATAAATAAAATCAATGCTATGATTTGTTTTTAATGGCATGAAAGCTGAAAATGTTTTCCATTGTATGTTCTTGCTGTTATTGAACATTTTGGATATCTCCGTTTTCTTTAAAATGGAATGTCTTCTTATTCATGTTTTGTAGTTTCATACCCGAATTTTCTACAACCTTTATGAAGAAAATATTCTACTAGCTGCTTCTCAATATTAGCAAACAGTAGTGAAAAACTGCTACAGACTGGAAGTACCAGTTTCCTTATGTCCTTTACTGTCACTGATGACTAAATCACTAAAGAGAATTCAAGCAGAATCCTAATTTATTTGTTCTATAGCCATTTATTTTGCATGGTGTTTCAATGAACTGACTGCATGAAGAAGTCTGGAGAGTTTAGGGTTAAGTTAGTATTTGCATTGAGTTTGTATGGCCAGATTTTTGTAGCTGAGGGGCTATAAAGTGGCTTCTGTGGGAAGCTACAAAAAGAAAGCTTCCACCATACCCAGCAGAGTCCCTGTCAGTTCCAAGAAGGATATGTTGCTGGCCAAGGCTGGGCCAACTAAAAATGATAGTAACTCCCTTGTGATAACATATTTAAGAACAAAAAAAATGTAATTGAGCAGATATAATGTTGGCCAGAGAAGAGCAGAGTAAGGATGCGCAAGAGGAACAATTCTGCAGACACCAAGGTCAGTGAAAGAGGAACAAGTGGTGCTCCAGGTGCCAGAGCTGAGATTCTGCTGCAGGCCCTGGTGCAGCCCATGGTGAAGCAGCTGTGCCCCTGCAGCCCATGAGGATGCAGAGATCCACCTGCAGCCCATGGAGGAAACTCATGCCAGAGCAGGTGGGTGCCTGAGAGAAGGCTGTGATCCTGTGGGAGGCCAATGCAGGAATAGGTTCCTGGCAGGGACCTACAGACATGGGGAGAGAGAAACCCAAGCTGGAGTGGGTTTTCTGGTAAGAATTGTGACCCCATAAGTCTCACCCATGCTGAAGAAGCATATCCTTGAAGAACTTCACCCAGTGGAAGAGTCACCCACACTGCAGAGGTTTGAGGGGTACTAATGGCCTCAGAATAGACTCATGTTTCAGGAGGTCACAGAGAACAGTTGCTCTGGGATGGACTCACATTGGAGAAGTTAATGGAGAACTCTCTCCTGTGAGAGGAATACCACATTGGAGCAGGGGAACTACTCTCCCTTAGAAGCGGCAGAAACAACAGGTGATGAACTGACCCACACCCGCACTCCCTGTCTCCCTGAGCTGCTGGGGGAGGAGGTAGAGCTGGGAAGGAGAGATTGAGGGGGAATGTGTTTTTAATGTTTGTTTTTACTTTTCATTATCCTGCTCTTATTTTGTTAGCAATAAATTCACTTCATATCTCTAATTTGAGCCTGTTTTGCCTGTAACAATATTTGATGAGTGATCTCACCTGGTCTTTATCTCAAATCCATGAAAATTTTGTTGTATTTTCTCTCCCCTGTCCAGCTGTCGAGAGAGAGGTGGGTGGCTGCCTGATATCCAGCCGGTGTCAACCCACTACATAATCTCTTATTATCTTCTATAAATCTAATTGGTGCAAATAATTGAAGGAGCATGAAATGGGGAAAGGAAGGATGAGAGAAAGAATTCCCATGCGCTCATGATGCAACATTTAGCATATGTGGTATAAACCTGAGAGGCTTAATATCTTTTGAATAACTGGGATTTAGCTTATAATTGCTGCATTGCATATCTTCTCAGTGTTCTGAATGCGTACTAGTAAAAAACAATGCTAGTAAATGAATAAGGAGACAAAGCTGCTACAAAGGTGCATCCATAGTGATGGAAAAATTCAGATGACAAAATACATACATCTTGTTTTAAAACTGTGCATTTCTTTAATTACAAAAAAAAATTAGGAAGTTTCATAAATTCTTGAGAAATGTAATTCTCTATACATTATTCATGCAGTTTTTATTTGGAATATTGCAGTAAGTTTCTTTGATAATAGACAAAAAAATCTTAACTGGGAGATTACTATTTCTTTAGGCTTTAGGTCCATGTTCTAGATGAAACCACACTGAAACTAAAGACCTATGTGCAAAAATTTCTTTAACTGCCTGTTTTAGATTTTTAACAGTTAAAGGAATTTGGATAAGGCTGCTTCTAAACTGCTAGATAGTACACTTTGTGCTATGACTAATAGTCCTGGTCTAATAATCATGCTGATCAAATGATCTCTTGTTGTGAACCCTCTCTTTCTCCTTCCTTAGTCTAGTTTTTCTTCTGATGAGTTTTATGTACAATAAGAAAATGGAAGTGGTTTTATGTCTATCATGAAATTTAAAAATGGTCAAGATGCATACCTGGACTTACCAGATGGGAACTGCTCCATCAGGTCAAAGTCTTGTTTCTTCTAGCAATTACTTTACTATATCAAACTTCTCTTCAATTGGAAAAAAAAAAAAAAAATCTGGTAATCTGAGAAGAAACGATGTCACTAATATGAAATATATAGAAGGGGCACTTCAGAATCTTACAGGAGAAAACGTTGTTTGTACTCATTAATAGATTGGTTATGCTGAAAATACATTCACCCGTTTCTAGGGGGGAACCAGCAAATAGCAAACTAAATTACTGTTGAAGACAGTCTGTATATAAAGAGTGGAAGAAGAGCCTCCAGTGGATCAATGGAAGTCAAAGAAATCTTGATATGGACTAACTTAGTTTTATATTTAGAAATTAAAATAAGTTTACAGCTTTGTTTTTGGAAATGCCTTTCCATCATAGATAATTGACTTAGAGTTTTAGTTAATTTTTTAATGCAGATTTTATTTGCTAAATTTTTACTGCTTGTTTGTTTGTTTGTTTGTTTTTTGTTGTTTTAAGGTTTTTTTTCTAATTTACTGTATTATTTTAGGATACTTAGTGGCTTCTAGTCAAGCTATTCAGGTTTTAGCTGACTTTGAGCATAACAATTTTCAAAAAAAATTTGAAGTGTCCATTAAAGTCAATGTTAAAAATGTTGTGACATTTTGATCTAAAGATGAGACATTCTATGTAACAACATCACTAAGTTTAAAATGGGCTAAATGACACATTCATTTCTTAATGATTCATTCACTTCACAGAATCTCACAGAAATCTTTATGTTCTCTTTAGCTTGAGAATTAAATGAATCACAGGTTCTTCCACATAGGATTGCAGGCATTTATATAATACAGTAATTTATAAATATTTATATCTGAAAAAAAGAAAGAAAATATTTTAATGAATATGTCTCAAGTTGGTTTTATTTTGGGGAAGAAAATCCTTGGTCTTTTTTTTAACCAACTTTAAATACAGAAAATCCAAAAATTACCTTGTCTTTTTTCTTCTGTAGTTTATGCCAGCACTGGTCAGACCTGAGTCTTCAGTTGTCTTCTTACCTGTGTAAACTGGAATAAATTCAAAAGAGAAATTTCTGAGGAATTTTAAAATTTGTGCAAAGAAACTAAGTCATGCATTATGATGAAATTATGATTACTGTTTACAAGGAGAATTGAATGTGACAAATAACAGTAAAAAAGTTTAAAGAAGGAAGGCTGATACTGAGCAACAATGCTGAAAGCTACAAGTGCCTTTTAGAAGTGTAGATAAGTGGGAAGAAGTTGACTTATGAGTAATTCTGCACTGACTATTTAATATCAACAAGCCTTGCTACAGATGTTCACTGGAAGGTCAAAATTTCAATATTGCATAATGCTGAACATTGGTAGGAGTGCAGGACTGAATCTGCCAAAGTGTAAAGTGAGGCAATTCTGCACTTTAAGTTGCCTGCCTCCACTGTACACCACCACCTTCTAGAAGTCCTTAAAGTCAGACTGGTGCATTGCGAAAGAACTTGTGAGAACACACAGTATGGAATGAGAAACAAATCAAAGCTGAATTAAAAAAGAAAGAAACAAATGCTTAAGAGAAGAGTGATCTCATTCTTGAAAAGGATTCATGCTTGGTTAGAAGTAGGATGTTTCTTGGCCATAAGGAGTGTAATACAGAGACAGGATCAGAGCCTACATTCATATTCCTGAGGAAAACATCACAAAGCTATTCTTGGTTGACATGCCAAGATTTTCAGTGTAGAATGTGCACCCTGAATATCGTCCTGTTTAGGTCTTCTCTGAGAGATTTTCTTTTTCAGTTCTACAAGCTTAAAATACTCTGAGAATCATATCAGAATTTACCACTGTGGTGATTTCATGGTGTGATGGCAAAGCTATTTCTAACATGTCACAGCAGTGTGTCAGTGATGCTCAGTGTTCCACACTCTGAGTGTGCAGTGTGGTGGGGGCTGTGAAAGCCAGTCAGTCAAGTCTGACTCATGATATGTACAGTGTGGTTGAAGGAGCATGCAGTACCCATGCAACCAGATTCACACTTGAAGGAAGCCAATTGTTTCATCCAAAGAGCAGACCTATAATGAAGTAATATACATGATTTTTCAGAATGGAGTTTTTCAGAGCTAATTAAATTGTTTTCAGGATATTGGTAGGTTTCAAACACACAATTTACCTACATTTTCCCAATTCCGTTTTTATGTCCTTACAACTTCTACTCCAGCTCACCAAGCCTGAAGATATTTGAGCTTTAGATTTTTTTCCCTAATTTCTTTTCTTTTTTTTAAAATTTTTATTTTGAAGAATAAACATATGGCTAAAAATGTTCAAGTTTTGCAACAGCATTCAGAATATAAATGTTATTCAACATTTACACTGAAAAAAACAATCTCACTTCCAAAACACTTAAAACTGGTGAGAATAAGTAACTTAACTGTAACAAAAGCATGCATAATTAATCTTTTTACAGCATGAAATGTAAGTCAATGGAAACGACAGAAGCAACAGTCATATAATCCAGTTCTGAATTTTTGACTTATTGAGAAATTTGGGATTAGCTGAAAAAATACGTATTAATTTAAAGAGAAAAAAATAAACCTGTTAATTAATGAAAGGTTCTTGAATTGAAAGAGCAAATGGACACTAATTACAAATGGTATCTTAGTTATGTTGACACACCCAGTTTGCTACATATGAGTAAGGAGAAATTCCTACGTTTTAAAAAGTGAACAAAACTTTTGTGGAGTTAATATGTCATCTTTCCTTTGAAAGTATTAGGTTTGAAAATATTCTTTTAGGGTGGCTCCCATTTCAGTGAAAGAGACGATAGTATCATGTTCTGAAATGTACATACTTACAGATCAATGTACAGATCAAATGAGTCCTGGTTATTTTACGTTAACTTCTTTCCCAAATGTACTCTGAAGTAAAATGTCAGATTACTTGTCTTGGATTGCATGGACATCCTCAGAAACCCACTATAGCCTGCTCAGTTCAGAGCTGTTAGCTTGAGAAGGTGGTAGAACTGAGAACAGTTCCAAAACTCTGGTTCATGTGTTCAAACTTAATCAGAAGTAAACTCAAATTCCTTTAGAATATTTAGGTATCACTGGACCTGCTCTCTAGAGGTTGACATGACATGAGTTGCTTCATCATATGCTATTATTGAAGTATTGCAGCTGTTTCTGGCTTTGTCAATACATGATGATAAAAAGAGGGAAAAAAAGAATGCTGTCTTTATATTACATTTAAATATACTGTAAATTAATTACATGTCCATTTGTATATAAGTGTCATTGCTTGAATGTATATAATATCGGTTTTGCAATGCAGTCAAGCCCAGACATTTTGGACTCACAGAACCAATGAATGGTTGAGGTTTGAAGGGACCTGTCCTGGTTTAGGGCAAATCTGGGAGGAAACCTCCCAAATGGGGGTCTCTCTGAGAAGCAAGCTGGAACTGCCCCTCCCCCCTACTGGTTCGGGAAAAAAACCTCCTTAGAGATGAGTGGAAAAAAACTATTTATTTAACAAAAAAAAAGTGCTTACAAACCTATAAATTAATAATATGAAACAACAAAACCTGGCAAAACTGAGAGAGAGTCCTTGCTGTGGGAGCCCGGCTCGCTCAGCCTCTATCAGTTCTCTCTGGCGCTGGAAGATGCCAGCTTGAACCCGGTGGCCCACTGGCGTGGACTCCCGCTGCTCTCACTCTCGTAGATCTTTCAGTCCAAGAGCAGGTTTAAACAGTCCTAAGAAAAAGGAAAAAAGTTAGTCCAGGGAACTTCTCTGCCCTAGCTAGCTAAACTAACTAAAAACAAAGGAGATCTCTGACCCGCCGCTTCAGACGAGCCATCCAGGAGACTGGAATGTGGAGGAGGAGCTGCTTCTCTCAAAACAAACTCCGTGCTTCTCTTTTCTCCCCCTTCGCTCTAGGAACCAGTCTTAAAGCTACAGAACACAATATCTAACACAGACAGAACAGACGATTTGGGGAGAGAAGCATCATACAGTCACCCTAGGACAGGACCTCAAGAGATCACTTGGTCCAAGCACACTGCTGGAACAGGGACACCTAGATCCAGTTGTTCAGGAGCATATCCAGATGGCTTTTGAATATCTCCAAGGAGAGACATTTCATAACCTCTCTGTGAAACCTGTGCCAATGTTCAGTTACCACAGGGTGAAGATGCCTCCCTTATCTACTGGCAGCACTTTCCTTAAGGCAGCCAGGATAGTATTCACTGTCTTTGCTGCAAGGACACACTTTCTTGTTTGTCTTTGAATCAGGAATCAGGGAAAAAAGTAATAAACCATGTGAGTTGTTATAAGAACAGTTTAATAAATGAAACAAAGTAAAAAATAATATCAATAATGTTAATTATAATAAAAACACCAATATTAACCTTAGTAATGAAAAGGAAAGAGAGAGAAGAATAAAACCCAAGAAAAAACAAGTGATGCATACTACAATTGCTCACCACCTGCAGACCAATGCCCAGCTTGCCTCCAAGCAGTGATCAATGATTCCTGGCCAACTCCTCCAGTTTATATATTGAGCACAACATTATGTGGTGTGGAAAATACCTTTGACCAGTTCAGGTGAGCAGTCCTATCCATGTTCCCTGACAAGATTCCTTTACACCTGCTCAGTGGCTAAGCATGGGAAACTGCAAAGTTCTTGACTTTGGTTAAGAGCATCTTAGAGAGCTTAAGAGCACCAAAACACCAGTATGTTATCAACATTATTTCTCACCCTAAATCCAAAACAGAGCACTGTACCAACTACAAAGAAGAAAATTAACTCTACTCCATCTAAACCAGGACACAAGATCAAAATCACAGAATAACAGAATACTCTGTGTTGGAAGGGACCCACAAGAATCATCAAGTCCAACTCCTGGTCGTGCAGAGCATCACACCCAAGAGTCACACCTTGTGCCAGAGAGTATGCTTCTTGAACTCTGTCAGGCTTGGTGCTGTGACCACTTCCCTGGGGATCCCATTCCAGTCAACAACCACCCTCTGGGTGAAGGACCTGTTTATAATATCCAAGCTAAACATACCCTAACAGCTTCAGTCCATTCCCTCAGGTCCTCGCACTGGGCACCACAGAGAGAGACCAGTGTCTGCCCTTCCTCTTTCCCGCACAATGAAGTTGTAGACTGCAGTGAGGTCAATCTCCCAGTCTACTCCAGGCTGAACAGACCCAGGGACCCCAGCTGCTCCTCACACAGCTTTCCCTCAAGGCCCTGTATCAGTGTTGATCACTGGAAGAAAAATCTGCTTCAGTAAATAGGACAAAATAGCATCTCCACTTTTCACCGAAGATCTGTTGTTCTTTGCTATGGAAAGACCATGCATGGAAAATCTGTTCATTATCCTCACAAAGCACACTCTCATTCACAGTTCCCTCAAATGCCAGTATGCTTCTGCCCAGCACCCCTGCCTGGATCATGGGTCGTCTTAAGTACTGCACAGGTTCCCACCTGCCAACTGATCCAGCTTGGTGCTCTCTGGAGACAAACAGTACTCACACACTTGCCACACATATCCTTTACATTTGCAAGTCTGCCTGACACAGCACCGTGAAACCTTGCCTTTCTGAACACCGCATGATGAACCCAGGCCCACCCTACTTGCTGGCTGTTCCAGCTTGAAGCTTGCTGCCAGATAAATATACACTCAATGCACATCAGGTGTTGGGAAGGTACAGACATTTTCCCTTATCAGTCAGCACCAGGCCTATGGGTTTTTATCCATGGTCCTGCCTATTCCCCTGCAGTAACTGAGCACGTCACTAGCCTTGCTCATCCTGGTCCCTCTCAGTAGCTGAACATGAGACCTACACTCATTCCAGTAACTGACAGTACAGTGCAGGGGCACCTACAGTGTTAATGGATCTCTCTTAATATACTTTCTGTTAAAGCACATATTTGCACTCTGTAGTTAGTGCATTTATCACTGGCAATCCTGAACCTGCTTCCCTGTTGTTTCAATAAACTGTGCTATGCATTACTCTGGATGTGTAAATTCTTATTGAACTTGGTCAGACCTATAATATTGGCTTGGCAAGTCACACTATTCATCATCACTATTCAATCTGAGATCACGGAAGTGCATATTGAATGCCACCAGATCTATAGTGTTGAAGCTGCACTATTTGTGAATCTGTTCTCATGGAATTTCTTATTGAACATGACCAGACTTATACTGCTGAATTTACTATATTGGAATTAAACCCAGCCACAGCCTTTCCCTCTCATCTCCTAAGACTAGCTAGAATGTAATAGGATTTATCTTCTGCCAAATTTCTACACCCTTAATGCAACAATGACATGCCCAGGGAGAAGCTTTGGCATCTCCAGCTACAGATATTGAGAACCACTTTGTACCAGTTGCTCACACCACAGGCCTGGTGTCACCTTGATTTCTTGTCTGACTCCTGTTGGTGTTCCATATCCATTCACACTGGTCTTCCACTTAATCCTAAAAGCACTCCTGCACACACCAAGTAGAGTATGAGATTATACAGACAGATAGTTAAGAAAATATGTAATAAGAAGACAGGAAAGACTGCAGTGATTATGTGGTAGGCTAAAAGACAAATGGACTGGCCACAGTGTGACTGGCATGTTTTATACCCCTTTTTTGTCTTTTCCCAAATTTGTTTCTTCCTCAGTCCCATTAATCTAAACATTAGCTTTCGAGTTTTGCACAGACCTACAGCTTCCCCCATCAAGCATCCTCATGTTTTGTTTTTCTCTTTTCCTTCATCCATTCTTGTCAATTGCAAAATCACCTTTGTCCTCTCCATAGCTGTCTCTGCAGTTTCTTTACAACTCATCAATTACTGGGTGGAGACTTCTGGCCTTTCACATTGCCTACATTATCCCTTGTCTTCCAGTTTTTCTATCTCTCTGCGGTTTTGCTTCTCCCTTTTCTTATTATCCCCTTTGCATTGAAAGGTCCTTGATTAGATAATCTCAGTGAAGCAGTCTCACTTCCCACATACCCTCATGGATCATGATCTATGGCATTTCCAGCTCCCTCAGCACCTGTGTGTGACCAAAAGCAGGTCTCCTGGGCTTGTGCACATCCAGTGTGTTGAAATGTACCCTAGCCTGATTCTTCTCCACTGAGAAGCAATGTTTTCATTACTTGAGAATTTTCTACAGCAAAGCTGAATTTCATCAGTGAAGACCAAGGCAAAGAAGGCATTAAGTACGTCAGCACTTTCTATTGTCTTTGTCATGAGATTCCTCGTCCCATTAAGCAGCAGGCCCATATTCTCCCAAGTCTTCTTTTTTGTAGTCATTTACTTGCAAAAACACTTGTTGCCTTTCACATTCCTTGCCAGATTGAACTTCACATAAGTTTTGGCTTTTCTAAGCCCCTCTGCATGCACGAAAACTGTCTTTACCAAGTCACTTAGCCCTGCTGCCTTTTTAATGTTTCCTTTTTTTCCTAGTTTTGATATGCTCACCATTGCCATGCTGAGCATCCCCAATCACAAGGAAGGAATCTATGGGTTGAAGCCAGCTCAAGTCCTTTGCTTTTTCCAGAGTTGATTTTGGTGTTTTGATAATCTGTGTTGGGCTGAGCTGTATAGGCATTTTTTGCATGCTGGTATAGCCACCTCAGGAGGACAATAAAACATTTTAGTAGGCCATTTAAACAACCAACAAATCCACACATCTGATACAACAGTCATCTGAAATAAAGGCCAACTTCTAGTCCCTTTTGTGTTGGGATAAATTCAATTGTCCTTGCAATCTTCAGTCAGTCCCTACTCCTTTCCTGAGCTTCATGAGTACATGCCTTTGTCCTCTGCGCCTTCTTGATTGTTCAAGTTTACTTGACAAATCTCCATCACTAGAAAGGCTTCTAAAGGAAGAAAGGGTTTTTTTCCCTCCTCGAGTGTTTTCACAGCCTTTCATGAAGAGGGTGATTTTTTTTTTGAAAATTTGAGAAATACTGCCTTGGAGAGGGGAAGACACATGACACACAGCTGTTCCAAGTAGCCTGCTGAGTCTAAGATGCTTTTCTCATGAAGAACGTAAACTATTTTTTCTTTTTTTGTGAAATAAAGTATATTTCAGCCATGCCTGCCTGTGCTGTAAAAGCAGTTCTGTCAGGTGTTGAAGGATGATGCCTGGAAGACATGTTGTTATACTACTTTTGTAACAGTGAAGTCTGCCTATTAGAGGATAAATACTACATATCAAAATGAAGGGGATAACTTTATTATACTTCTTTTAAATGAAAACCAACCTGATAAAAACTTTCTAATTTCCTATCCCATCACGTCAAGAGTAATTATAATGAACCCAGCACTACTGATGAACAATGTAGGGAAAAAGCAAGGTCAAGTACATTGAACTTAAAAATGAACGTGCTTTGTAAAATGAAAGAACATATTTGCACAGGCTGTACATTTTTCTTGGCTGCTTTGTCCCAAATATTTTAAATTAATAAAGTTACAAACTCGTTATGTCTTATCTGTTTGGGTTTTTACCCCAAGCATGACAAAAGAAAACCAAATTCATTAATGCTTTGAAGTCGGTTTCAAATGAAATTCCACAATATATTTGACCATTTGTGGATTGTTTTTGTGTGAAGATGAATTAAATTGTCTCTACCAAAAAAAAAAAAAAAAACCACATATAATTTAAAAGGGATTAAAAATTATAGTAGACAAAAAAACACAAACAACAAAACACCAAAAACAAAACCAGACCAAACCAACCAAACAAAAAAACCCTTTAAATATTCAATTTCAATTCTAGTTATTGTAAGACCATATTTGGAGCTTTTTTTTTGCTATGATTAGTCACATATTGAAATGTATTTCTGTACTGAAAAATAACCCTGTGAATTTATATATTTTTCTTCACCTTATTTTCATTTCTATTTTTTAAGGATAGGGCCTACACAGTATTTTACATTTTTACACAAAAGATTTTACATTATTACAAAACTTGATATGTATTCATGGATAAGAAACAAACCCATGCCACTGAGATTTAATCTTTCTCTGATTTAATCTTGTGCTAGTCTAATTTCAAATAATATCATTTCTTCATAACCTGAAGTCTTACAAGGCTTGATAAAAATTTCTTGCTGACAAAGGATTACAATAGAAATACTTTATGTGATGAAGACTTTAACTAAAGGTTCTGTATGCATTAGGGATTATAATAATAGGGCTGCCTCAATACAGATGTACAAGGAAGAAGAAAAAAAACAAAGCAACAAACAGGCAGTCTTTTCTTAAAATGCTGGATCATTACAAACACTGAGAAGTGCATGAATATGCATTCACTCCTGCCTTTGATAATAAATAACAAAATACGACTCTTACAATGCTCAAAGGATCTTATTATGTACAAGGGAAAACAATTAATAGTTGTGGGTCAAAAGAGATTCAAAAATTTGCTAGCTCGCTCTTTGATAACTTTGCAAATAGTGTCAATTATGTGGAAGAAATATCTTACAACACATGCAATGCCAATTATATGCAGTATTTATTTTGCCTTACCTCATATTAAAACAATATAGATGAGAATAATTAAGGTAGATGGAAAAGCAACAAGACACAGATCACAGGTAGAAGTCACTTAGAAGTTTAATTTGCATCCAAAAGAAAGAGTTATCTCACAATTGTCAGGATACTGAGGACAACAGACTTCACTCTCCCAGATGAATCTCAGCTGGGACATCTCCCCTGCTCAGGGCCAGGGCCTAATTTTGTCTCTGTAGAACCACAGTCAGGCCCCAATGATGATGTGATTGCACCAGTGCCTTTCCCTTGTGAGAAGTTCATTTCTGGATGAGCCTGTCAAGGACAGCTTCCTGCTTGATAAAAGAACTGTGGACCCTGTAACCAGCTGAATCTCTGCTCAACTTGTGGAGCTATGGGGGAAAAGCCCTTACCTCCACAGCATGAATTATCTTGAGGTTGTTCTGGTGGGTAATCCTTTTAGAGTTTTTAAAGTCTGCTCCAAGAAATTAATGGAAATCCAATGGATTGAAGCAATTTTGACAATCTTATCTATTATTATTAAAATGTTTCAATTGTATTTGCATATATAGGGAGAACAACTGGGATCTTACAAATTTACAACAGAGAATCTTACAAAGATGTAGTTCTTGATACGTGGCAGTATGTTTGGAGGATATGTTTTCCCCTTATATAACATGCTTATTAATCTGGCAATATCCTGTACTCAAAGTCAGAATTTTATATTCTGAGATAGTTTGCTTTCCTGTCCTTCATGTTTATCCTCTTCTTTAGAGCCAAAGATGGAGGTTTGTTTTCTGCTCCTAGTACCAGGCTAATAAATCATTAGACCAGAAATTTCAAGTTAACCAAACAAGTTATTATAGACAGAACTCATAGTGTCTGCCTGGCCACAAGTGAAGTACCCAGGTTAGTTGCTCTCAGAATTCCAATCCACTGGAGTACAGCTGGCTGTGGCACTCATCCTGCTGTTTTCACTTTAAGAGCAGGGTAGCATTTTGCATGAACATGTTTTGCATGTTATTTGTTATGACTACAAAGTATTTGCCGATATTTCTGGAATGAAATATATTATTTTTTGTCCTTCTAACACACACATACAAAAAAAAAAAGGAAAAAAAAAACCACATTACTGTGTTATTAAGCGAGTTTCAGCTTGTTTTGTCTAAAGAAAGAAAGAAGTAGAAAACCATGGAGGATAGGAAAACAAACTGTTCTGACTTGGAATATAGTGTGCCATCAGATTAGCAAACATACAATGAGCATAGTAGAAGTCTGAATTTTTTACAATCATCTATTTTTACCAAGTCCTAATATGGCAGAACAAATAAACAGTTTTTAAGCAACCACAGGACACTGTAAATGAGTTGTTTTAGAACTTGAAGTTCAGCTATTTAGTTTCAAAGGGAAAAAACAGACAACCAACAAAAAAAAGCACCCCCGCCCAAACTAACAAACAAACAAACTAACACCAAAACCAAAAAATGCCCCGCAACTAAATACCAGCAAACTGATCAAGAAGACAGAATGGTTGTGTTAAAATCAGAACTTATAGGGCAGAGGATAAATATAGTCATATTAATAGTGAGCTGTTCTGCAGATAAGCAGTTTATCAAGTATCACCAATACTGCTGTAGAGTAGCCTCAGCTGTGAAGAACATTAATCAGATCAGGTGATTGCAAATTCATTTCTGCTGTGAATGCTAAGGTCTCAAAGACATTTCTATTTTGCCATGACAAATAAGACAGTTGAGACTGTCTTGAATTTTATGTGGTGGAATCCTTCCAAGTTCACTTGAAGAACAAAAAAATAAGTGAGAATAATTAAGCCTAATCTTTCAATAGCTACTGATGTCATCAAGAAAGGAACACAACCAGAAATGTAGAAATAGTGTTAGGTATTTAAATAATTTTGCTGGATTAGGGATTTGCCCATTTAAGATAATGTATTATCTTTCTAGAGACATTTCATAGCAGGAGTTATATAGGAAGTGAGAAAAAGCCCTGCAGTAGGCAGGTACAGTATGAGGTTCGGATACATTTTTATTTGAAAGCCTTACTTTATGAAAATAAAACAGCTTTTATTTTTTTAGTTAAAATACTATCTTAATATAACATCCTTTTTGGATTAGCTCAATTCTGTGTCATATAAATCTGAGCTGAGAGTTAGCTGACTCATATTTGAAAAAAAATTACAAAACACATTATTGTTTAGAAGACTTTTGTAACCAAGTTCACCATTTATTTCTTTATCCCCCTGCCTTTGAGAATGAATCTTTGCCTGCTAATAATTACAGATCCTTGAGTATTGTTGAAAGGATAAGGAATAAATAGAGAAATCTTATTTTCTTACACATTCTAAAAAATAGAACTCTGTAAATATTGTCTCTCGGCCCTGTCTATACACTAATTCTAGCAACACTGTGAACTAAAGAGACCTTATCAACTTTTAATAAAAACCAACAGTATCTGGGATTCTTAGGGAAAAGCTTATAATACTTTGAGACATCTCACATTTGCTTTCTGTTAACTTTGAAATTTCTCACATTAGTCGGTGGTGAATTTTTAACAAGCATTGCTATAGCATGGTATCACTCTACATTTTATTACCCATCTGATCTCAACCAGATAATTATCTTCTGTGTCACTGTTAGTAGTTTCTCATTTTCCTAATTTTTTTCAATTTTTGTCTTTATATTACTATTGTTATTTGGGATTTTTTAAAATTATTACTGACCAGACTTTTTTATTCTTATTCATCTGCTTCCCTTCCTGAGCTAAGTAGAACCAATAGTATGCATGACACATATGCAGAAATCATAAATTTACCTCAGACCACCAGCTAAATACTACAGAACCACAGGGAAAATGTGACTGTTATTATGTAGTCAAAAAGATAATAACTGTTAAATGACTGTTAAAGCTTTTCTGTTTTCCTCTTGAAGTTTGTGTCTGAGTTTAATAAAAAATTGCCACTTAATGTTTTCCTCTTCAAATTTTCCCAGAAACTTAAAAAAAAAAAAATTAAAATCAATATTCCTGGAATTTTCATCAGGTTTATTTCTAACATTTCCCCTGCTGAATTAAAACCGAATAAATAACATTTAATTTCAGGGCTATTTTCTCTAACAGTTACTTTCCTTCTTTTATTTTTTCTCCTTCCTTAATTAGTTTTTCACAACATTTGTACTAAGAAAATGGAATATGCAATTAAAAAAATGTACAAAGACATCTTCCCCATTTTTTTGATGACACTTATTTTAACTGCAGCTGCAAGAAAGTTTCTAAAATTATCTAATACATAAGCAATAAAGTAATAAAGATATTGCTTTACTGTTATCATAAGAAAAATAAAGATGTACACCAATTACTACTAGTATCTCTGGAAGATTAACGAGCACAATTTTCACACTAAAAATACATACACAATCTAATTATTTTCAGAATCTTTAACATAATTTTGTACACTGGGAACCAGCAGAAAAAAAAATAGAAGGCATTTTTAGATTTTTGTTTACTTATACACTTTTTGCATCCTTTTTAGTGATGAGAGGTACTAATACTGATTTATAAAAAAAAGCTGATTCTAGGTTACTTTTTTTCCCCTTGTTCTTTGAAGAGTTGATTCCAGTTGTGCTTGCCTCAGGTTAGAATGAACTTTACATTGTTTCTGTTAATGTTTTATGCTTCTTCTACTCATGAGATACATTAGAAATAGGATTTATTCACAAGAAAAAAAAAGGAATCTAGTTACCTCCTTGTTTTCATAAGCATCCTTAATAATCTTCCAGAGAATGCTTTTTCCCAGCAGGCCATGTTGCAGAATTGCTTAGATATGTTGTCAGTAACTTTATGTTTTGATTCTCTTATGTTATGAGAAAGAAGCTTCTGAGCATACATGCAGTCTTCTTTGATACTGCCCTAAGGAACTGGAGGATTTTAAAGGAGCTCAATAACCAGGAAAAAGAAATAAAAGAGGGGAGAGGGGGGAGGGGAAATTCAGCAGCAATGCTGTTTGTATGGAAAAGAAAGGGGGATATAGGTAGTAAAATGATGATGGCAGAAGAGTTCCAACACTGGTGAAATTAAAATCCAGGGAAGCACAGAGATTTCTAGTTTACCTTGAATATCATTAAGGGAATATCATGTTAGTAAGGAAGAAGAAAATAGAAATTAAAAGTTTCAAAAACCTTTAGAAAATGAATGGTCAAACGTCCACAGGAAGATTTGAAAAAGGCACCATAGAGTACTGTAAAGTCTTGGCATAAGTACAACCAAAAGAAAGAATAGGGAAGAAGGAAATTATATTTTCTTTACAACCAATATAACAGCTTGTCTGTTGTGAAGAGTTAGTGAGAAACAGCATGTTTCTCTTCCATTTAAGCAAATATCTTAAAATAATTAAAATAGTTTTTCTGAGTAATTGAATAGTGAAAGGTAATTTAGGATGGTAAAGCAATTTTGAAAGTGAGAGTGTCTAGTGAAAAACCCAGCGAAAGGATTAAACTATCTATTTTAAAATATCTGGGAACATGTCTGTAAAATGAGTCTAATTAATGAAGAAGTAAATCTGAGACAAGAATTAACATACTTTGCATAGGAGTCAACTCTCCCATCCCTTCTGGAGTTGAGCAAGAACAGATGCTGTCTAGCATCTCCCCATAAATGTAAATGCGCTTGTGTATATATAATTAAGAATATACATCTATATGGGTTGGGGTTTTTTTCAGATCTGATAATTAGAAAAGCTAATTCTTTTGAAAAGGTCAATTCAGTTCTATCAATGTTTCCAACAGGGACAATATTTAGCTTCTAATAACCTACCACTAAGCAACCAAATCCTTGGCTCAGAGAAAGCACATGAAGTTTCATATCTGACCTCCAGCCTTCTTTCTACAGCAGTGGAATTCTTGTGTGTTATCAAGTAGGCGTGTGCATTTTGTAGGGTGCCTTCAAAAAGCTCTCCCTGAAAAGAAATGATGAAATCTTCTTTAAGAGAAAGAGGCAGACATTTTTATATATGCAAAAGGGGGAGAAAACTCAAAATATAAATACTAAACAAAGATGACTTGAGTGAATTTCTTGCTGATGGGTAAATACTATTATGCAACATTATGAACTGTAACTGACTCTGCAGTGGAACACCTATAATCAAAAAGCAGAAATTCTTTTATTATCATGCCTAAGAAAGAGAACATGATAGGTATTACATCAATAAAAAGGATGAGAAAATTAATTCCTAACTGATTTGCAAAAAAATAGTACAGTATGCATGTATCCTACAGTATGTATTCTGTGCAAAGTATTTAATAAGAGAAGGATAATGTACATTAGCAAAAAAAAATTTGAGTCTTCAAATGAGAACTTCTGAGTGAGAATCTTGTGATTATTATATAAATATTAGACAATAAAAATATAATTATTCTATCACATACCAGTGAGAAATTATGTATATTCTTTGTCTGCTCAGTGATGAATTAAAATTTGAAGAGAAATGGTCTCTTAGGAAGTGCTGATGGTTATATAGAAATAACATATGCATTCTTTCCAGCATTAAAAAGAGAAAAAAATAAATTAAAATTGACATTAACCTGTTCCATATCCTGAAGGAAAAGGAGGTGAGTGAGTGTTGAATAGATAGCAAAAATACCACACTGGTAAAGCACAGTAATGATAATTCTCAGGAAAGGTTTAGTTTAATAACAGCAAGCAAAGTTCTTCACGTCTTGTAACGCATAAAGAGATCCCTGAGGATAGTTCAATGTTCAGCTACATCACACAGCCGACATGCATGAACTGGAAGGGTAAAAAACCTGAGGCCCTTCTGCTTTTGGATTGCAGTTTTCTGCCCACCACAGCTTCCCCCAGAATAATAGCTGACTGGAATGATAAATGTCATCTTAAAAGGGGAATTATCATGTTTATAAACATACGTTTCCATGTCTACTGCATTATGCTTGCACAGGAATTTGACCATGAAATATAAAATATTAGCTATGACATTAGAAATTTTTTGTATTTTGAACAGCTTTGGTTGGTATTGTGATATAAATAATTATTCCTTGAAGAATCAATATATTGAAAACTAATTAATTAAAGAATATAATCTCCCATGTTTTGTTTTCCAAAATACTCCACGTTGTAAAGAATTGACCAAACAAAGCATTGTTTCATTTTTACTAGAGATTTCACTTAAATAAGGTGTGGTACCAATGGAAATTTAAAATACACAGTCTGTTTTACCCAAGACAAAATTTTTCTTGTATTTTTATAAAAAAAAAAAAATACAGTAATGTTAAGTTCCTGCTCACTTGGTGAGTTTAAGGGGAGGATAATTACATTGACTTTGGCAGTGCATGAGAGAAACAGCAAAATTCTCAAGGCATTAAATAGCAATCTTTTTCTTGTAAACTTTGGAATTTTAACACGGAATAAGGTACTTGGCAAATCTGAAACTAATAACCAGACACAGTAAGGCACTTATCAAACTATCTTAGCAAACTTAAATTTATTCACCTTTAAAGTTGTCCAGACACGACAAGGCACTTACTAAGGCATTGACTGAGATATTTCAAGCAGAGGAAGCTAGGAGAAGAAAGAGAGAGAGAGAGAGCAATAAATGTATGTATAGTCACTGCCTCAGATCCAACATGGTGTCAGGTGCTTTTAAATCTAAGGCAGTGGAGTGCACTTGGATGGCTGACTTTTTACCTGCTCTGGCATTTTGGGGCCCTCCCTCAGGTGTGTGCCTGCAATTTAATATTTCTGCCAGGACCCATGCAGTTGGCTGGCACTATGATGTGGCTTTCAGTGCACCACATGTTTGGCAGCTGTTTTGAGACCAGCCCAGAGGCCCCATGAGGCAGGATGTGGAGCAGTGCACTGTCCCACCTATGCAGAAATTGCTCTGTATAACCCCCCTCCCCAAACTTTCACCTCTGAACCATCAGCCGTTCTTACAGTCTTCTACAAGCAATCATTTCATAATATTGTTTATTTTGACACATACACATTTGCAACAGAATAGTTCATTAATAATAATTAAACTCTTAGAAATATTGAAAAATGACAATTCAACAATCCACAAAAAATATTCCCATCTCTTTGTCACTAGTAAAGCACACTCAAGCCTCTCTCAAGCCTCTATCATCTAAGTACCTTCTACAGTGAAGCAGAATTTGTCAAATACACATAATTGTAAACGAAATAAGATACAAGACAGATGGCAAAGTGCAGACTTCTTACAGTGGATTCTCTATTCATTTGTTTGATTTTTAACATTTGTTTCCTCTGACTGATTTTTAATTGAAGATATCTCTCCCTGATAAGAGGGTACGAGGTAAGACCTTGACTTCACATTCCATCTTCAAAGGAGAGGTTCACCATCACTTTCTTTATTAATATGGTTTTCCATCATTCAACCAAAGCTAGCTTCAAGATACATTTGTAAATATTAATGTAAACAGAACCTTATTCACCAAATTTTCTATAGAAGCAGGGAGATTAGAATAACATTAACATCTAACTCAAATATACAAACCCAAAGATAAATTTAATTTCACAGAAGAACCACTTACATAATCCCTTTCGAATAAAAGAGTCATCAGCTGGATTTTACTTTTTCAGGTGAAATGAAAAGTAACTGTTTGGAGAGGGGGGAATGTTGTAATTTTATGTTTTTGTTTTTTTAATTTTCTGTTGCATACCTCTTCCACAGACTGAAGTATCCTCCTTATGGCTGGTAAGCAACCAGCCTTTTTTCAGATCATAACATATGCCTGACATGATAACAGACATCTGAACAGATATATTTCCTAAATTGTTTGAAGCTTAAATTACTTAGGCAAGTCCTATGCCTTTGATATTTGGTTTAGCTGACCTCTAGGTATTTCAGTGATTGCATAGGATGTTTCACCATAACAAGCCTTTCAAGATGAAAGAGCAACTGCTCTGTTTGTCATTTTAATCCCACAGTATGAATTAAAAGAGTACTTACATAAAGTTATTTTACATCAAACTGGACCAATGAGTCATTTTTAGGACTAGTAAAATATTATGCAATCATTTGTATGAATCTTTAGATGATATGTATTATAGGTCTTTAACTCTTGTATCCTTCAGTTCTAAAACTCGCGTTGCCTGTCATGAACCTTGAAAAGAGAAAGCACAATTTTTTTTTCTTAAGAAGTGTCTAATGAGAGGACATTTACTTATTTGTGGAAAGACGGGCAACATTTCTAGTTTGTTTAAGATCTAAAATATTTTATCTGTGTTACAAAATTTGTTATTCAATAATGACCAGGTGGCTGCTGTCCAGGTGACTAGTTTAAACTTAACTGTGTGAATCTATATGTCAAATAAGCAGGATCCATATGTCTATATGTCCTTTGATGCGCACCCTGTTGTTAAATACACTACATACAAAGAGCTACTGTTTGTATGCAGTGTACTTAACAACAGGGTGCACAGCAAAGAAACAAAAATGCATTAGAAGAAAAAGAAATAACTAGGAGGGCTTATTTCCCGGAGAAAGGAGATGTCATTCTTCAAACATTTTGTATTCTACATATGTTCAGGTAGGATTTGGTTTAAATTTTACTCAATGTCTTTTTTGTGTAGAATAGAATTCATGTCATACTGTAGCAGCTAGAGAACCACCTGAATGTAAGTTTACATCCAAGTCTTAAGCCAGAAAAATCCTTGATAGTTTTTACATCATTTGTCACATACAATCCAGGAAATGAAGTGTTCCTCATTCTCATGTCCTATAATCTAGAAATTAGGATTCTCTATGGAAAATTTTACTGTGATAAAGTAACCTGGTGACTCATTTTGTGTCTTTGTTTTGGGAAGCTTAAAATGCAGAATATTATTTAAAAACAAAAATAAATTTTGCATACATCTTAATATATTTCTAAAAGGCAATATGATATTTCATTCATCTAACTGACAGAAGAACACATATATAGTCTCAATTTTGTTAAGAGAAGTTTTGTTGTGAAACATTTCTGACCTAAAGTAATGTGTGAACATGTTTATGTAGTCAATTTGGGTAGAGATTTTAATGACACTTTATATATTGCAAATTTTAAATACTTTATTAGCATTATGTTGAGGATTTCCTGTCTGTAAAATGTGTCCTTTCACTGTATCTACATCTCTTTTGCAGTTTTTCACATCCATTCTAGTAATTTTTATTTTTCTTGTAAATTATTATTCGGATATGATCCACAGAAAACTAACAGGTCTCCGAGAAAATCAGACATTCTGTCAAATACACTGAAATTTTGCAGCCAAAAAGTTATTCTGTAGAAATTACCATATATTTGGCGTATTATGTTTAATATCTTTTTTTTCAGCTAAAGTCAAAGAATACCAGATTAGATATTTTTATTTTCTTTCTCTAGAAAGAGACAAAACATTATCATGGTACTTTTCTTTATGAACAATATTATTAACAATAGTTAGAAAGAGGCAATTTTCACTGTCTTAAATAAGAGTATTTTTAAAAAGTTTTGTTGCAGCATTTGTTTGCAGAAATTTGTTGTCTCATTTGATCTATGTTATTACTAATGCATATGGTCAACAGAAGGAACATGCAGTAGAACTAAGTGTTCATACAAATCTTTAGCAAAATATTTACTTCAGCTCTCAGGAGACTTCACAAAGTACATCATTATTATTTCTGGGAAAAGTCTGGAAAATGTTCAGTAAAAGGAAGGATCCTTATGGTAGATACTGCCTTTCTCTCTCTTGCTATTTTTTTTTCTCCCTCCCCCCTCCTCTCACACCCATTCTCTCTTCCCCCCACCCTCCCCACCCAGTTTAGCTTTTCATCTGTGAGAGCCTTAACTGCTGCTCTTTTATCACGTAAAATGGGCCCATGGATTAGACCTTTTCAAACCTCGATAAGAGCAGAGAAGTTAGGAAGGAATTGTAGTGAAGGGATATTGCATTCTATAGATGAGTAGACCCAAAATTACACAGTAACAAAACAACTGATGAATTTATGATTTTCAGCTTTCCTGTCAAATCCTGTTGTTCTGATACTGTTACTGGTATGTTAACAGTGCAGTTACCAGTACTGCTGGTACAATACAACATTATTTATCTTGTATTCCAATACACAATTAAAATTAAATAGTTTTCTTCATTGTACATATACCATTCTAAAGGTATTGACATTCATGAAGTCAATATTTTCATTGTGTTGATACATGCCTCTTCATGACCATTTAATGATGAAATTATTATTTAGCCGTTTTCCAGTTCTTTATAAAATAAGAAATTATTTCTAGTGAATTAAAACACTGAAATAAGTAGAAGCAATATCTCTACAAGTAGACTTCCCCATAGTGGAAAACATCTTTCTGATAGCCACAGCATTTATGTATTTGAAATATATTTGTAGCTAGATATTCACCCCCTTTGACTTCTAGAAAAGAACATGTAAGATATTATTGAGCTTATTCACATAGCAACCTAGTCTAAAAAAGCAGGCAACTCACTGATTAGTCCTGCTTTCCTAACGACATTTTGAATAGCAGAGGAAGACTGCTGGGTTCTCCTTCCCATTAAAGAAAAGTCCTACATTTCTTTATATCTATCACAGATTAGATTTTACACTATTCTAGCCAATTACTTTCTAAAAATGAACTCTTAAAAACCTTTTCTCACTAGGCTTATGTTATATAAGTTATTGCAAAGGAAATAAAAATAGTCCCTTTTTTCCCCCTGATATCTTTTGTTGTGCTTAGAAACTGAGTTGCAAAAGTTTCAGCTATGGCTTCTTGATAATATTTTTAATCTCATAATTTTTTGAAAGGGCGTGTTATATATAGATATGGGCATATAGGAAGTTATGGTTTGTATATATAAAAAACAAAACCTCAAGTCTTCTCATGTAATCATTCAAGCATCCTTCAGAGTCAGTGTAAGCTATGGAAATAGCTTGAAATTTCTAGAGAACATTTCTGAAAAATCATTAAAATAATACTGAATAACGTAGCTCTCTAAAATTTTGTTTTTAGGTAAAGGAATTTTACTATTTTCTAAAATTTATTTACTTTGATTATATATGCGGCCATTTCTCTCATATTTTATAACCTAAATGTTTTTTTGTACTTAAGAAGGAGAACATCAATGAAATTGATTCAATAGTCCTCCACTGCATACGCAGACACACATGCACTCTGTTAATTATGTACTTTCATAAGCTATAGAACACCCCAAAAATAGTGCACCAGAGATGGGATTCACCTCACTGAACTCTACTGTCCTACAGTATAGAATCCCCTTCTGAGTAGGCAGTTTAGCCTTCCATTAAATTTGGCCTATTTTAGTTATCTATTTTAAGACAATATGAACTAAGACAGTTACCTTGAAGAATGTATTAGAGGTACACAGGAAATCAGACATTCAGCTGGAAGCAAAACAACCAAAAATTAAGTAGGGAAAAATTAGGAGCAAGTGCATGCATTACCTTCACAGAGCTAAAGTGTTCGCCGCACAAGATGCCTTAGGAAACATCTTGGTTAGTTTTATATTAAAAAAGAATCAAATATGCCTCTCTCTGTCCCCTAAATTTGCATTGTAACCTGCATTGCTTATGCAGGTTCTGCAACTTTGGTTAGGACAGAATTTTTCTTCTTAAATACACATACTGGAAAAAAGTTATAATCAGTGTTGTCCAGGGTAACTGGGGAATACAGGAGCTTTTATGGTAACCCAGAGAACACTCTTCAAGGTGACTTTTGTCTTGAATTTTTCATCTCAGGAAGATGTTATATGTATCTAATTTCCTTATGTGCACTCAACCCTGTTCTAGCTCCAACCTTTTAGTCTGTCTTTTATTCATTGTAAAAGGCAAAAAACATTTAATGTCATCTTCATTGTGCTTGAAAATGTAACATAATCCTCAGTAATCAGCCCTACGTGGCACATGTCTGACACCTAACACAACTGAAGAATATATATGCTTATTATATATATTTTTAGGAGAGATATATCCATGGTAATGGACTAGTTGAATAATAAATACATATCACCACTTTAGTCTGTCTCCTCTCCTTTTGTTAATTGTAAATGTATTTTCTAGCATTTATGTAAAGTTCCTACCCAAGAGAACATGAATTTAGCAAAATATTGATGATGAAATATTACTATTGGTGTTCATGTGACACTTATCTCTGAAAAAAAGTCTCATTTGAGGGGTGGGAGGATTAGTTTAGCTGACTTTAGCTGCTGAAGGTGGATGACTTTTATACAAGCCATTTAGAGTGGGTTGAATTACTTTCCAAAGGTGCTTATCTTTCTCTACCATCTATAAAGACATCTAAAGCAACTTGCATAATCCAGACTCCTACCTTTTAGATCATTAGAATTTTGTTAAAATGAGTTTCACTAAAACACTGCTCTTAAGTGGGCAATAATTACTCCTGCTAACATTTAGTAAGTGTCAAGCACGATTTTAATGCAACTGCTGAATGAAATAAATAATGTAATATTTAATTTCTGTATTTATTGTTATTATTATAAAATATAAATATACATTTGGACAAGTTTCAGTAGTGCAGAGAGCATATATTTAAATAATGTGTTGAATGATGGGTAAATTTGATGCAAACAAAAAAGTTTGGTTATTTATTGCATATTTTTATTTATTGTACAGAAATTTAACAGATGACATATCATTTTTGTATATAAAAAAAAAAAAAACTAAGAAACTTTGATGGTTTGTAGAGGGTTAGCTTTGGCCAACAGACACATTTCCACCCAGTTGCTCCATCTTTCCTCTCCTTAGCATGGCAGGGGGAGAAAATAAGATAGGAAAGGTCATATGTTGACACAAGGACAGGGGAGATTGCTTTTACAATTGCCCTCATAGGGAAAAGAGAATAGAAATGGGGAAAATTAATTTAATTTAATTTATTGTCTATTAAAATATCTTTAGGTAGGAAGAAACAAAAGGAAATATATCAATAACACCTTTTGTCTTTCAGCTCCTCATGCTCAACTTCTCTTCCAACACCTCTTCCAACAGAGGGTACTCCTGCAGTCCCCCACGGAAAACATTTCGACATCTGCACCCAATATATAAGCTTTTCATTCCCTATTTTGTTTCCTTACTTTTATTCTTCCCAGTCTAAAAAAAGATAAGGAAGGTCTTCTGGCAAATAGGACTGGATGTTTCTATTTTAATATGTACAATATATAGAAATGTAAATAAAATCTGAAAATAAGAGCAATAGAAAAACTCTTCACTTCTCCTATTTTACGGTTTCGGTTCAACACTGTGAATTTTATGACGACTAATACTAGCTCCTAATACTGTCTCTGATGTGCATGTGCAGCTTAAGGAAATCCTTGAGTGCCTACAAGGAGAGATATGCCTTCCTAAGAAGGAATAAAAAAAGTAATAGAGATATTCCTGCTTTTATATTCAAGCATGAGTGATGCATGACAGGTTCACTAATGAAGAACAGTATTCTGAATATTATTCCCCAAAGAAATGAGAAAGTATTTTTATGCCATATACATGGAAAGCAGTATCAGACTGAAACCATTCTCTTATTTTCTTACTTTGCTCGCCTTAGTATTTGTGAGTTGCTGACTTTACTTTCTGTTAGCCTCATGCCTTTTATTTATTCATTGCTCTGATGGTATTTGTCATCAGAAGTCTTTATTATTCCCAGGATGCTGATGTAGTAAAGTGAACTTGAAATAAAGGGTCTAAGTATGACTTCCAAATTTTAGACTGATCTAGTAATATAGCTTTTATTTCTAAAGCTTAAAATTTTATTATGTGTTTCATAGGCATATGGAGGCTACTTATTTTAGACAAATAAGTTATTCAAATGCCTGCTATTCAAATGTCATACTTCATTTCCCAGCATGGATTTAAAGAAACAGATAGGCAAAAACAGTCAACATTGTCTTATTTTGGAAATTTGTCAAATTTCCAAAATTCCAGTTTTTACCAATAATATTTTCAAATTTAAAGCTTCCAGTACATATATTTTCTCATGGTTTACTTCCAGAAATTTCTTAGTGATTTTAGTTGTTGCAAATTCACAGAGCCTGAAGTGTGGAGGTGAAAAGAATGATGGATTTTCATGGGTAACTAAAATACACACTAAAAAGAAAACTCCTCAATTAAACACAGCAGTTCATATAGAATTTATCATTGTTCTCCATGCAATGTTCTGTGAGAATAATATTTTCCAGCATTTGTGGCTCATAAGCTTTGAAATTTGTCATGTTCCTGTGCAGACTGATGTCAGCATGTAATTTCTCAGGTCACAAAAGGATGATATTGTAGGTATTTGCTACAGGCTGGAACACGATGTAAACACAGAAACTTGACAAAGTCCTTGAAGTTCTCAGTAGTCACATTTAAAATCATGTAACATCAATTCTAAGTCTGTGTGACTTCCAGAAGTAGATTGTGTCTAGGTCTGAAAGGTATTTCAGTAATGACTTTTTAATGTGAGTTCTTTTTCATGAAAGGTCTAATATGCCTGATGCTAATCTCATTTATGACATATTAGCATGTGGTAATTATTCTTAATAGAGCTTTTCTTTTACCACTGTTTGATATGTGTAAGGTTTATAGTGTTGCAATGTCATAATTCTAACGCATTTGACAGAGTTTTTATGGGGAAAATGGGTTTTTCCCTGCTTAAAATTACACAACAGCATAAGAATGCATAGTAATTGAAATGATTAATGCTTTATCAGGATAATGCTGAAACCAAATTAAATATGTGAGGAAATGGAGGTAAATTTAAAAGGAAATTACAAAGAGGGTACATAATACATATCTCATGCAGACAAACATTTATAAAAATATACTGTTAAAATATGCTATTTAGTAATGAAAATTTTTGATTTAACTGTTAAATTGATGTGATGTAGGTTTTCAGATTCTAACTAAATTTTGATACATTATTTCTAAATAAAAATGAGTGATAAAAACCAAAGGTTTTTGATATCTGTTAAAATTAACCTTTTTGAATATTCCAAATCTAAAAGGAAAATATTTTACACATGCAGTATTTCTGGGTTGTTGGACCAGTATTTCAGGTAATCCTCATCATTATATACCACTTTTATCTAGCCTGATTTAAAATTCCCTTTGAAACTAAACTTCTAGTAGAGGTAATCAAAATGAAGCTTGAGTAAGTGGTTCAGGACTGGGATGATCACAGTTTGCTGCCAGTGGTTTTAAATTGTGCAAGCAGTAGAATGATAAAATATAATCTGTGCCAGAGAAATGTGTGCTGCTTCCTTTTACCTGTCTCCAAGACAAACCTTCAAATGCAAGGAAAAAGGCACGGCTCCCTGAGGACTGCAGTGAGTTATAAGTAGCAAGACTGAAAGAGGAAAACAATCTCTTTGAAATACAAAAATTTAAAGACCTTATTATGTCACCCTTCAAGGTGGGAACATAATTTGCACATGAAAATAAGGACAAATCTCGAACTAAGTTAATTTAAGTATGATAAAACTCAAGTGAACAAGTAGAAAAAAAAAAAACAGCAGAGAAACCTCTAAGACCTTATGCCAGTTGTAGTGTGGAAAGAATTTTTTTTTAATTAGTTTAAATAGAGTGATTGATTATTATCGATATTTTACATGAAAATCATCTTGAGACCCAAAGTTTATATCCCTGAAGAGATTAATCTTGCATTCTTCAAGCACACTACTTGGAGTATTCTAAAGTTCTCTTAGGCAAACAGGCTTCCCAGGTTAGCATACCATTGAACATACCAGATGGACTGTCCCCAGGCTGCCTATGAGTGCAGTACTGATGAGGAGCAGTCATTGAGATAGGATGTGATCACAAGGCAGGTGGAAATCCTTGAAATGCTTACTGCTGATGGTTTGAAAAATACTATT
Source organism: Alaudala cheleensis (assembly GCA_013398995.1). NCBI lineage: Eukaryota > Metazoa > Chordata > Aves > Passeriformes > Alaudidae > Alaudala > Alaudala cheleensis. Next base: position 133,430 of record VWYE01003783.1, read on the forward strand.
CAACTGAGCATAATTGTGCACCTGCTCCTGAGGTTGCCATGACAGGACATAAAATAATTGTATTTACCACTCTTTGACTTTGAATTTAACCAAAATGGAGCAAAGAGAATTTTTGCTACTTTAGAAAAAATTGAATTGGGTTTTAAATTTGTGCACAATTTATCTAGAGTATAACAGTATATTATAGGGATGCAGTGCATCATTGCATAGCAGCTAGATGCTAATTAATTTAGATCTGTGAAATGCAAAGCTCGCATAACCTGGAGTGTCATTAGCTGATGCCTTACTTGCCTAATCTCTTTGTTTTCCAAAGAATATACACTGATTTCTGTAAACACTTTCAGACATATTGTGTTGGTGTTGTTTATGCCCTTTGTCAGTTTATGATATTCCCTGACTGTTTACTATCATTGCTGCAATTGTGTTTGACAGCAGTGATGTATGTTTCTCATGGAGCACACAGCCGGTCCAGGAAGCTGGACCATAGGTCAAATCCCCAGTGCTCTTACTCTGCTCTAATTTTGGGTGTAATCCAATAAAAATTTGTCTCAGTCAAGATTTACTGAAAGACTGATCACTAGTTTTTAGTTTGTGGTAGTCAGTTCTTCAGCAGCTTCTTACCTTATGATGGTTAAACCTACCTGATGATATTTTCATAAGAGCTTTGGAAAAATGACAATATTTTTGAACTAGCTATAGAGGGATTCCTTTTATTTCTTCCTTAAAAAAAAAACCAAAAAAAAGAATGATCACCTATCTTCAGTATAAACCTCCCATTAAACATCTCTCATGAATGGACAGCATAGTCCAGCATCACTAATGAAAATAGAAAGTATTTTCTGTACTGTTCATCTATCTTATCTACCCTAGCTAAGCAAGGGTTTACCCACACTATATATATGATGACCTGCTCAGGAATAAAATCTGGGGAAAGTGGGGACGTTTGGAGTTATGGTGTTTGTTAGTATAGATTACCACCATACATGAGAGTCTTGGTTTACTGAAAATGGACAAACTCCTGCCTGTTGATGGAGAGTAACAAATTAATCCTTTTTTTTTTTTTTTCCTTGCGTGTGCACCTTTTGCTTTACTTATCATAGTGGCTTTATCTCAACTCACAAGTTTTTCCACTTTTGCCCCTCCAATTCTCGCTTCTATCTTGCTTTGGGACAGTGTTTGGGTGACTGTGAGGGTCTTAACTGCCTACTGGGATTGAACCAAAACAAGTAAAAAAGGGTTTTGTTCAGTTGCATAAAGATAGTTTAGCACTGGCAGGGTTTAATGTGGTCAAGGACAAAATTTGAGATTCTCTGTAGTAACAAGATGGAGATATTGATTATTGCCATAAGGATATACACTCGCTTTAGCTGAAATGTCATAGCCCTCTTCAAGATGCCTGCTGTTAAGCAACTTGTCAGAACACATGACATAAAAATGTTATTTATAGATTCAGAAACAGAGACTTGTTTTAGTCTATAATATGCTGTAAGATTTCTGTTGAAATAAAAATTTTGAAAAATGTGTAGTGACCAAAAGCAAGCCACTCAGACTGTTACAGCTTTTGCTATAGATATAATAACCTCATGGAGGAGTTTACACAACTGTCTCTTGGCACCATTAAATTGCCAGAGGCAAATTTGGATTCAACAGTTATTATAGTTAATGTCTGTAAAGGGAGCTAAGACAAATGCCAAGTAACCAGTGCTTGTCTGGAAATGTGTGAATGTAATGTCTAAAAGGAGTATGAAAAAGCAAAGAACTGGACATTAGGACCTGAAAATAATACGAGAAAGAAGCAAGAACAGAAGAGGAAAGAGATAATTGAAATCACTCAAAGTAATATTTCATTTCAAAGCCCATGTAGCTCTCAGGCCAAAGCATCAATGAAATTAAGCTGTCATGGTAAATCAAAGTTGATGTACGCATTAAGTGTGTTTGTGAAAAAGAAAAATATGGTGAGATGTGTGACAGTAAATTGGGATTCTCCTGTAGGAGAATCAGGTGCTGTAGAATCAGGTGCTACCATTCTGCAGAATAACCGTATCAGAGGAGGAAAACTTATCCCACATGAAGAGCCTCATGTCTTTGGTTATTACTCATAAGTTGCTTTTACCTGTTTGTGTTTGCTGAGAAAATTGGTGACTTTCTACAAAAGGGTTAGAGCATTGGGGGATAGAGGAAGAGGGAATGACATCGTATACCTGGACTTGTGCAAAGCATTACACACTGTGGCAGACTCCCTCCGCCCCAAGAGGCGGAGATGTGGGGTGCAGTCCTGTCGGTTTGGACCCCTAAGTTCCCTTTCCTTAGTTAGCCCACCCTTTTGCAGTCCCTGCTCCTCTTGTAATTGGACCCTGACCCTAAACTCTGCCCTGGATGTACCCTATAAAACCTGCCATCCCGGTCTTGTTAGGGTTCTTGTCCCTGCATTGTAACCGAGCATTGCTGCAAGTTTGTTTCTGCTAGGCTTCGGTGTTTAATTTTTGTTCTCGTTAATAAACGGACTCTTGGATCTTCTGGACAAGAACCCGTCTCGTTCCTTTTTCCAACGTTGGCCACAGGTGACTGTCCGAAGGGCCAGAGCCCAGGGCCCCAGCTTGTCACAGCACCAGCGCGAAGCAGGCGGCAACAATACACTGTCACATGCTCCATGGCTGTCTCTAGAATTGAGACACATGGATTTTACAGGTCAACTATTTAATGTATAATGAATCTTCTGCGTGGTGATATGCAAAGATTTGTAGTCAACAGCTTGATGTCTGACTGAAGAATAGTGACAAGTGGCATCCTTCAGGGTTTGGCACTGGAACCAGTATTATTTAATGTCTTTGTCAGGGATGTGAACAGTGAGGCTGTGTGTACCTTCAGCAAATTTGTGTATGACACCAAGTTCAGCGTTGCAGTCAATTAACTTGAATGAAGGGTTGGAGATCTTGACAAGTTTGAACAGTGGGCCAGTGGGAACCTCATGAGGTTCAACAGGTCCAAGTGCAGGTCCTGCTCCTGAGTAAAGGCAATCTAAAACAGGTTATGTCATGACTGGGTTAAAAGCAGCCCTGCAAAGAAGGACTTGGGACTTTTGGTGGATGAGGAGCTCGGCATGTCCTGGCAAGGTGTTCTTACAGCCCAGAAAGCCCACTGCATACTGGGCAGGTTGAGGGCAGTGATTCTTCCCCCCTGTACTCTGTTCTTGTGAGACTCTACCTGGAGTTCTGCATCCAGCTCTGGAGTCTCCAACACAAGAAAGTCATGGACATACTTGAACAGGTCCAGAGGAGGGCCATGAAGATGGAGCGCCTCTGCTATGAAGACAGGTTGACAGCTGAAGCTACTCAAGACCTTCTAGCAACCTTCAGGTACCTAAATGGGGTCAACAGGAAAGATGGGGAGGAACACCTTATCAAGGAGTGTAGTAAAAGGATGAAGGATAATAGTTTTAAACTGAAAGATTTAGATTAGAAATCAGATATAAGGAATAAATTCTTGAGGGAAGTAAGACAGTGGAATAGATTACCCAGAGAAGTTTGTGGATGCCCCATCTCTGGAAGTGTTTAAGGCCAGTGTGGATAGGGCCCTGATAAACCTGATCTCATAAAAGGCATCCCTGCCCATGACAGGCAGTTAGAGTTCATCTACTTTCCTATTATAAGCACAGTGACATGAACTGATGAACCATCACAGTGCCTATGCAACAGAAAAAGGCATGGGTGGGAGGGATAGGCAGCACCATGGCTATCATGGACAGGGCCACTATAAGCAAAAGCGTTTTTTAAGGAAAAACCATGTAAGGATACATTGTTCTTTTTCTTCAGATCAGTCTACTGTGTAATCTAAAATAGGCTTGAGTGTCTAAGAACTCAAAGGCAATCGCATAAAACCCTTTTCCATTTTCATTCCATGGTTCAAAAGCTGGAATTTGCTGGTTATCTTCATCACCTGCTCCTTATATTAAGTGACAGGACAGACACAAGAATAAGGATATTTTTCAGAAAAATACAGAAACTTGGATCACGAATTCTAGTTCAGATTTATTATCTTTCTTGGCATGCACAGGAAGGAAAAACAGTACGTTATGAAACAAATATATTATGAATCAAGGACAGCTGCTATGCAACTGACTATCACAGTTGCTAAAACCTTCTGTAGGTGTACAGTGACAAAGCTCATCACTGACACAGTAAGGCAGAGCCAGTATTAATGAAAAAACAACACTGCCTAACCTGAAAATCTTTGAAAGGGTTGCATAAAAATATGCCTACAGCTCAAGTGCATGATGCAAAGCCTTGTGGAAGCCTTGTAGAAGCTTTCTACTTTGCATCAGTGTTCCAGGCTATGAAATGGATCATCTAAGATGCAAACTATTGGATTTTTTTCTTGGATCTTTTTTTATTTTTTAAGTCTGCACAGTACAATTTGCTCTCTATACAAGAAAGCTGAAGCAGATGGTGGTGGAAGTATCTTAGATGACCACAGTTCCGCTTTTCTGGGGCTTAAGATACAACTATTACCACATATAATCTTCCTCCTCTTGTGGTAGGTTTGGCTGAAATTCCAGCTGTTGTGGCTCAGTGGTTTAATTCTAGTATTAAAAATTTCATGAGTAAAGATGATAAATTCCACAGTTTTTTGAGCATTCCTGCAAAGTCAAATTATCATCCTCATTTTCTGATCATTTCCTATAGCCAGTCATGTTTATTAGATAATTTAAATACTTCAAACTACAATATAGCACACATGAAACCCCGACCTTCCAACATACCAATGGTATCTAATTTATTTAATTTAAATAGGTTAAATTTTTAAAACCAAACTTGGAATTTCAACATGGAATACAATCATCTTAAAAAACTCATTTTCTGTAAAACTTCATCAAACATAATTGTTTATATTAATTCTCTATTTACTAAAAAAAATATGCATCATTATTTCCATGGATTTGCCTAGAAACTGTTACTAGACTATCCAAGTCTTAATTCTGTTTTTTCACTGGAATTTTTTTTTGATTGATAACATGCTATTAGCAACACATAGATCCAGATGTGTGGTGCAGGACTGTGGCTTCTAATCTGGATCACTTTACAAGATTATGTATGTTCTTTGGATCATATACTAAGCCCAGGGTCTACTTATGTTTGGAACTAACAAAAGACACAAAGCTCTTCCTTGTCTGAACAGTTCTTCAGCTTTCCTCTTGTTTTCTGAACCTGTGTCATGAGACAGAGCTAGAGGTGAGCTCTCAGGACATGCTGGGGAGAAGAGATAGGTTGCCAGTGTCTCAAAGAGGGAATGGTCAACTGATCTATGTTACCAGCAGAGGAATCTCTTCAAGGTCTATTCCCCATACTTCTATTCTAACGTTGTAAGCGTTTTGAGGCTTTCTAGCTTTAAATACATTTAAATTTGCCGAGAGTTCCCACAACATGAATTAAATATAAATATTCCAATAAACATGAATTAAATGTACTTTAGAAGTGGGTAGTCCACCTTACAAAAATTTGGTATCTCCAACTAAATGCACAGATCTGTGCTGGATACCATAGACACCATTTTCCCCCCTTTTTTAAGCAAGTGGATATCCATGAAACTTTAGTATATTTTTATATGAAAATTCATAATTTATTTTAAAAGCCTACCAGTAAGCAAAACTACCTAAAACCCCATAAAAACATAACATTTATGATGAGGAGCATTTACACTTGAAAATATTTCTGTATCAGTATATGGTCACAATTTTCTGAAAGTTTTCTGATGGTGGCAAATTTACTTTTTCATTTGGCTGTGGTATTTTCCTCTCACATGAATAGTTCAAGTGAGAAAGTTATGAGCCATCTATTTCGGCTCAATATCAAATACTTGAGTCTTTGTGCTGTATGTCTGACAGCTTTTTATAGAAGTTGGATTTAATCCAATTTTATAGACTAAAAAGAAAAATAGAAAGTTTTTTTTGCTAGAGTTAGCAATCACAAAAGCACTGTGTGAGCATTATGGTTAACATTATTGGCCAGAGACTTCTTAATTTTAGTCATACATCCAAGAGCCAGCAACAATTCCAGTTTTGCCATTTGTCCCAGACTCTGTTTTGGAAAGGAAAATAAAAAACTCATACAACCCAGTGGTGCTGATCTATCTCAGGGGTATTGAGCACATGGTCTTTTTTATGAAATTGTTAATAGGAAGACTCTGCATCAACAAGTCAAATAAATTTCAGGTTGTATAGCTCCACCAACAACACTTTTTTCTTTGCCAATTCCCAATTTTAATCTAAAAATTAACCATGTTTGCTCATCTTTTCGTGGCAGCTCACTCTATGACAGGTGGTTTGTAAGAAAGAAATGTGATGTAAGATCCAGAGAGCACAAGTATTTCTGCACGTGAAACAGAAAACTAACAGAATGCTAATATTGTTTCAATTCTGTACAATTTTTAAACAGTACACTGCATTAAGGTGATGGAGAGGCAGGGAGTGCATGGAAAATAATGACAGAGTTATGGAAAATGCTCAGAAATAAATTTCCATTACTGATAAAAATACAGGTTACAGATTTATTCAAAACAGATTTATAGAAACTGCGCTTCTGACTCTTCATGTCAAATAGAAAATGATTCTTTCAAATACAGACACCAATTAATCATTTTTCCTTCCCTTCTGGTATCTCTCTAGCTTGTCTCAACTGAATATCAACTAATCGAATCTTTTCAGTTTCCAAACTTGATTAAGAAATATGGACCAGACATTTAAAGGCATGTGAATGGGAGCTGAATTATCACAATATATTTTACATACTTGCCTAAGAGCAATACTAAAAAAAAAAAAAATAAAGTTGATTCTGGCAGAGTAATGGTTATAAGATTAACTCTTTAGCTGAAAATGCCATTCTACAACACAGTCATTAACATTCTCTGTTACTTAGCATGAAATTGTTACTCCCAGATGATATCATTATCTCCAAATTGGAGAAGCATGGGCTTGAAGGGAGTACTATTCGGTGGATAATTGACTAGAGGGGCAATACCAGGTCAATTCCTTGTATCTAGGTGGAAGCTGGTGATGAATTGTGTCCTTAAAGACTCTGTCTTGGGACCAGTATCTTTATCAATGACATGAACAGCAAGATCAAGTGTACCCCTATCAAATTTGCAGATGACACCAAGCTGAGTGGTGCAGTTGACACATCTGAAGGACAGGATGCCATCCAGAGAGACCTGGGCAAGGTCATGAAGTGAGCCAATGGAAATCTCCTGAGGTTCAACAAGTCCAAGAGAAAGGTGCTGCATTTGCATCAGAGTAATATAATATCTCACATGAGTAAAGCTGGGGACAAGAACTCATTGAGAGAGCCTCCCAAAGAAGGACTTGGAATAGTAGCTGGACATAAGCCAACAGTGTGCACTTGCAGCTCAGAAAACCAAGAGGATCCTGGGCTGCAGCAAAAGACGTGAGCAAAAGGTGGAGGGAGGTGATAAAACAAGGGGTAATGGCTTTAAAAAAAAGAGGTTCAGTTTAGGTATTAAGATGAAATATTTTGTTATGGGGCTGGTGACATACTGGAGCAGATTGCCCAGAGAAATTGTAGATATCCTATTTCCCTGTGGAAATACTTACCTAAAGGCCAGGCTGGATGGGGCTTTAAGCAGACTGGTCTAGTGAGAGGTGTCCCTGCCCATAGCAGGAGAGGTGGAACTAGATGATTTTTAAGATCCCTTACAGCCTGAGCTGTTCTATGATTCTACAATTCTGTGATTAATCTGTCCTTTCTCATTATGCTCTTTTCCCTTTCTTAATGTTCCATTTCCTTTCTACTTGCTGCTGTTAAGTAGTACCATAGGATGAAGTAAAAAGAAATACAAATTACAACTGCACAGCTTGTGACCAAGGAGTTATATGGCACAAAGGACAAGAAGTCCCAACTATAGAAAGAGTTAAACTGTCTGGCAGCAGGAATGCCAGAGACTGTAGGCATCCCTAAAAAGGAGGGAAATTTCCCTTGGTGACGGGATAAGTAACACCTCAAACATTCTCTTGCAGCCAAGTGGGATGACTCAGGGGTCACCTTTGGCCAGCAGAGTTGCTGCTGAGTTATGGACCTCTAATGCAACACTCAGTGGATCAGTGCTGATGTAACTGCTTCTAAGGAATTGGCTCTTGGCACATCTTTGCAGACTCCTTGTAGAACTGCTTATGGCAGTAAGATTGAGTGCAAAGCACTGGAGGGGGGGAGGGGAAAAGGGCTGCGTATTTTTTTTTAATATACAGTTAACCACTGTGCTTAATTTACTTCAAGGGGTACAATTAAATTGTATCTTTATTCCTCTGCCTCCCTGATTCTTCCTATTTCCTCTCCTCAAGCTGTTATCTGAACTAGGACGCTGGAAACAAATAATAGGTCTCCCTTGAATTTTGTTCAAAGGCTGTGTTTGTCCCAAAGTTAGTTTCATCTTTGAAAAGGTCTATATTAATCACAATCATAATAAAAAGTGTTCTCCATAGTGTTTTGATTTCTGACATAAAAATTAACTAATTTGTATTGTGCTTCAAAACCATTTAAGTACAACATGTTATTAGTTAACTTTGTGGATTTTTTTTTCTTAATTAGGATTATTTGATTAAAAGTATGATGAAATTATAAAAGGATTGTATCCTAGAAACACACGGAAATGTGTTTGCTGTGGGTTTTTTTTGTTTGTTTGTTTGTTTGGTTTTTTTTGCTGTTGTTGTAATTATAAGGAATTTTCATATTATTGACTCTGAAAGCTCTGATCTTTATGTTTTAATGATTTACTCTTATTCTCTAGATAGCTAGTTATATATTTAGATATTGTTTAGATATCTACCTATATTTTTTAGTAATTTCATACAATAAAAAGAAAACAAAAACAAACAAAAAACCACATTCTGTATGCAGCTACAACATTTTTCCTGCAGTTGACCAGAGAAACGGTGATCAATTTTCCTCAGGAAGGCCACTGTTATAGAATTATGTATCAAGAGTGCTATGGACTAACTGTTCATCTCTTTTTCTCCACTGTTTTGTGTGTGGGTGATGCTCTTCTATAATTTTTAGCTGTTTATCAACACATCTGGGTGACAATAACCTAATTTATCAGTCATTCTGGAAGTAAAATGACCATATTCTGAAAATATCCTTTTTATTATACTCGTCATTCAAAAAACAGTCTTGCTTTGGACTATTGCACTTATAAATAGGCAAATTTAACTATTAAATGTTTAATTTGGTGATACTGAGTTTAATCCTATTACTTCAAAAGCAATAAAAAAATGTAGATATTGGTCACTGTTTGCACAGTGGATAAACCAGAAAGATTTAGGTTTCTAAAGTTATGCAAACATGCTTTATCACACTATGATGTTTGTGCACTCCAATCATGTGTGCACATTTGTTCAGGCCTTCTGAACACTCACAAATTACAAATCAAAGTGCTATACTGGGAGCTACAAACTGTGGGGACTAAGCACTTCAGTTCTAGCTTCTTTTCACAGCTGTCTACTCCAAAATAAGTTCATACGTGCAGGTTCAGAATAAAGACACTTTTCTCATGTTTTATTTTCTTTAGTCATTTTCCAGTGCTATACTTTCAGCAGAGCTTTAAGGTATTGCTGAGAAAAATATGTTTTCCTAAGGTATTATAACCTTGATTTGGATGGTTTGTTTGCATGTCATGTTGATATGTATGACAAGAACATTAACAACAGCAACTTAATCTTCTTTTATGCTGACAGTCATAAATACAGTGGGAAAATAATAGATGCACATTTCTTTTAGTTTTGGTTTCATGAGATGGCTGGAACAGCAGAGATTTATATTCAAAGTTATGAAGTTGGAATGATGAAAAATAGTCAATTTAGTGGTATTAGTATTCTTTAAAATCTTTAAGGAATTTAATTCCTTGCAATTATACAAGTAAACTTTTGAATTTATACATCTTAATTATCAGAGTGTGTATAGTTTATTGTAATTTACTTCTGATACTGCAGTCCTTGTGGATAATGGAAAGGTAGGAGCTGGTCAATGAAGAGTTGTGTTAAGTTGTTGAGTTTAAAACAGTCATTTTAGTTTCCATTGCACAGATTCTCCAGCAAATATGACAGATAACAGAAAGTTATATTCAGCAGATTTCACTTTAATTTTTATTTGGCATTTTAAAGACATGTGAATGACTACACCCTAGCTTCCTAAAAATTCTCTCATTTGTTCCAATTTCTGATGGTTAAGGAAAGGGCTTTATAGCTTACAATATTATCTGAAAGTTGTATTTGGAACCATAGTAATCTGCCTTGGCATTTTCAAATTTCATAGATGTAGAGCATTTCTTTTGTGTTGAAGTGCTTAAACTGTATGATAATTGGCCATTGTTTGCACTGCTTTACTTAGAAACATTTCACTGCTGCCATTATAATCTTAATATTTCTAGGGCTGTATAATTTATCTGTGAAATTTTGCTTTGGGCTAAAACCTGGCATGCAAATTGTGTGCCCATTTTTAGATTGCATGAGCTTCAAAAAATTACAGCTGTTATACACTTCTTTTTTTTTTCCATTCTACTACAATCTAGTCAATTACTGACATTTAGAAAACTTAAATGCAGTTATGGTTCTGGGATCAAATCCCATGAAGAGATGCAAACTGAAACTCCATAGTTGCTAGAAGACACACATATACAAGTGTACACCCATTTTTATGTACAGTTCCAATTGGGTGAAAAACAGACTTAGTTCATGCATGATGCTGCATGCAAATATGACTGGTAAGCATATAAACAGTCCTCTGGCTATTTGAAAACTTAAGTCTTCATTTGCAGCACTCTGTAATACTAGATAAGATTGCTAGTACTAGTGCCATAAAAGTGCACAATAGCAACAAAATCAACAGAGTACTGGTGTTAAAAATCAATTATGGCAGAGTTGCAACATTAGAAAACTCATCCTGATGTTAAATCAACAGCTTCCTAACTCCACATAGATTCTAGCAGGTGTCTTATGTCAAAGTATTCCAGTTTTCTAGAAGATGTCACAATAGCTTCTAAATCCATGTCACAATGAGAAAAGTGGAAAACAAGAAATAATTTGAATAGTGAAGTCAGACATTTGCTAAACTTCTGCAGAGACTTCTATACTCAGTGGTGTACTGGTTTGAAAGTAAAGCCAGTGAGAGACTTGAAGTCAGAAATACAATTTAATAGGAAAACAATAAAATAAATGCAATAGTAAAAAAAGATCCTTTACAGAGTCAGAACACAATCTGGCACCCTATTTGTTAGGGTGGTGGTAGCAGTCCAGGTGAAGTGGTCTTGTTGAAGCAGTGATCCTGTAGAAAGGTTTGGCAGCTCCTGTCCTCTGGGAATCCAGTCAGTAAGACCTTGTGCTGTCCCAATCCCTAGATTATATCCAGGTGGGAATGCTTGGCTCCTCCCCCACCCCGGGCAGAGCATCTCACAATGGGCTGATGTCATTCTATGAGTCACACGATGGGTCCTTGATTGCCCATTAAGCAGAGATAGAGGGGAGTTACCTGTGAGTCATTGGGCAGGGCATTGATGGGCCATTAAGAGGAGATAGGAGGGAGGGAGGGGGCAGGGAAAACACTGCCCCACCTGGTTCCAACAGCTCCTGAAGATGGTGATAGAATACATACTTTGGGCACATCTTACATTGCAACCTAGGACAAATGGTCCTCCAAACATCAGTTATATCAATGCAGGAGCACGCCTTGGCAAAGACTACAGCTACCTCAACAGCAAAAGATCAGATTTACCTGATTAGGTAATATCTTTCAAATTGGTCTTTTATCTCAAAGAGTAACCATAAGCAAATGGCTAAGGAAGAACAATAATGAGGCAAGCAAATACTGTTGTGATCATCTTGTCTTGTGTTCTTCCTGCCTCATATTAAGCCAACAGTATCCTAGGCTGCACATCAAGGTAGGTGACTCTTCCCCTCTCCTCTGTTCTTGTGAGACCTCTTTTGAAATACCCTGTTTATCTCTATGATTCCCAGCATAAAAAAGACATAGGCCTGGTCAGTCAGGTCCAGAGGAAGAAGACAATGAAGATGATCAGAGGGCTGAAGCAGGAGTCTTATGAGAATGGATGAGAGAATGGGTTGCTCAGTCTGGGGAAGAAAAGACTCTAGTGAGACCTTACAGCAACCTTACCATATTTAAAGAAGACCTATAAGATAGGATATATGGGAAGGGACTTTTTATCTGGGAGTGTAGTAATAGGACAATGGGAGATGGTTTTAAACTGAAAGAGGAAAGGTTTAAATTAGATGTTAGGAGTAAATTCTTTGCTGTTAGAGTGGTAAGACACTGGAACCACTTGCCCAGAGAAGCTGTGGATGCCCCGTTCCTGGAAGTGATCAAGGCCAGTTTGGATGGAGCATTGAGCAACCTGATGTACTGGAAGGTGTCCCTACCCATGGCAGATGGGTTGGAATGAATCCTTAAGATTTGTTCCAACATAAATAATTCTACAGTTCTATGATTCTAGATACCACTATAAGGATGTGGTCGGGTTTTTTAGTAATCTGCTGGAATTCTTTCGTCAATTCAGTAAATTGAATCCTTCAAAAGTACATGAGGACGGTTCCTTTAATATCTATTAATTTATAAGCTCATGCTTTGATTATTTGATTATAATTTCTTTCCAATCTGAAAATTAATGAATTAAATATATAGCTGAAAAGTGCTCCAATATGTCAAAACCATTATTTTTTACGAGACAATTTAGAAGTACTGAAGCACCCTATAAGCTCTTTATTTTTGAAGTGATCATGTTGAGGAAAAAAGAGGTGAGATTAAATTGAATTATACCACTTTAGATTTATAGGTGTATGGTGAGAAAGATTGTCAAAGAAAGCATTCAGTAAGTCAGCCTTTTCTATCTTCCATGCAACCAGGTCCTCCATTTTGGTGGACAATGGACCTGCATTTTCCTCAGTTTCCTCTTCTCTCCTATATACTTGGAGAAACACTTCCTGTTTCTGTATCCCTGATTAAATAGGAGTACTGTATTTAACTCTTGGTAAAAAGAAGAATGAAATACAGACCAAAAACCCTTTGGAAATGGAAATTAGCCGTAACTGTAATTGTACTGTCACAATAACATCTACAACCCCTGCAAGAGATTGAAAGTAGCTGTTATTACTCATACATGTCTCAGTTGTGCACCTGTGATTGTAAAAACTATGTTTTAAATTTTACCCAAAATTTAGCTTCTATTATTGTGGGGTAAAAACAGTACAGAAGAGGAAATTAATAGTTTATCCTTTAGTCTGAGTGATGTGTGTCAGAAGATGGTGATCAGAGGGTATCCTGTGTAACTTGTATTATCCTGGAATCCTGGAAATTACCAGTGTACTGTTTTATTGTCAGGATGAACAAAAAAAAAAAACAAAAAAAAAAAAAAACCCGAATACAAAACTAACCTTAACCACCACAACCACCAAAACTTTTTACTTTAACATCATAACATACTGTAGTAGCAACAATTTTCTTTTAATATGTCTTTAATGTAAGAGACCAATTTTAAAGACCAATGAAATCAAGGATTTGCTCCAAATCCCATGATGACCCATATTAACAAAATATATGTAATTATGACTCTTTTACAGTACAACACAGATTGAGAAAATATATCATTAGGAAGACAGTAATTTTAGCAAGGTAGAAACAATGAAGGTTTCTGTATTCCTAGGTCAGCTTTACCAACAAACAACCAGATATACTTTAACAATTCTCCCTACACATTATGCTCTAGGTCTTGATAAATGATCTGATGGTGGATTCAAAATGCTTATTTTCTTTTTCTCATAACTGTATATTCTATGTAGTCCATTCAAAAGTGGATAAAAAATTGGTTTGTGCATCTTCTATAAGATGTCTGGTTAAGAGGAGACCAACCTAGTTCTGCTGTTTTGTGAGTGGAAATAGCAAATGAATCCAGTGTCTCACTATGTGACCTAATTTCAGGAGCTGAACATGAGAATTCCAACCTACTAACACGTTTGAATATAAATTCCTGTAAGACAGATGAACAATTTTACATGTGAGGGAAAGTGAGTGATATTACTTCAAGGACAGACTGATCATGCATCACCTGTTTATTTTAAGCCCACTTGGAGTCTCCTGGAATTCACTGGTGATGCTGGATCCAAACACAGAAAAATTACACGAATGGAACCTTAATCCAGAACTTCTAGACCATGCAGCACATCAAAGAAGATAATAGATTTCTGTAGGTTACAAAATAGTATCTATTACAAAAATGGATTTATCCTATTTTGAGAGCTTTTTTTAATTCTTTATTTTCTGATACTATTTTTAATACTTTCCATCTCAATACATACTTCCTCTCTTAATGGTAATCCTACTATAATAAATACCTTAATAATTTGTGAGGGTTGTATCTTATTAACTGTTTCACTGAAATAAAGATAATGAGCTGTGTCTAAAATTAGCCTAATCATGAGACTATAAAAATGCAGCTGTACCATTTTCTGGTTACACTTGGGCTTGGAAGCCCCTCTAGTTTTTTTGGTTTGGATAGTGGCCAAGTTATTAAATTCTGCTGGGCCAAAGTAATCTCCATACAACACTACCTGAAGGGTGAAAAGCACAGTAAAAGTGGCTGCATTGTGGTCCCCTATAGTTACAGCTATTAACTTGAAAGCTGTTCAGTATTAATGCTAGACTGGGTTTATCTTTGTGCTAGCATAATGATCCCTTCTTGGAAGACGCAGTATGGAGTCATCTGAGCAATTGTACTTGGTCTAGATTGTGTTTAAGAAGGATTACAAATACCAACTCCAAGACAGAGACAGGCACATTAGACCCATACCTGCAACATGTTCATGAGTTTTAGAATTAGCAAGCTGATTTAATTCTGTGGCTGTACTTCAAAAAAATGGAGAACTGAGCATATAAAATTGACTTTAAACACAGTTTGGGTGTTAGTGAAAATGCAGTCATTCCTCTCTCTTTCAATGCTGCACAATGTTTACAGTTTCTGGTGAAATTTAATGTAGTGTTAAATGTGTATGTTAAACTGAATGTAAATAATCTCCTCACATTGTTAGCTTTGAATCCATGAACATTTGAAAAGCTTGGGCCAGTTGACTGCACTTGCTGAATGTGACTCTGTGGATGACATCCTCTTTCCAGCATGCACGGATTTTCAGGTCTAACACACATTGCAGCTCAGTCATGAACACGAGTAAACAATACACTTTTCATTAGTGACTATTTCTGTGGCATGTATGGGTGTAGAGAAGCCACAAAGTGCTTAATTAGCTTTTTCTAAAGCTCTAATAATTAGGTGTACACCACTTTGAAACATTATATAAAGGTTTAAGAAGCAGAGAGCTGTTGTTTGTGCTGTCACAACAAAATTCTTAGCTTTGCAACTTCTCTCTATGTAACAATGTTGTACACATATTTTTCTTTGCTCTCGGAGACAGGGGTTATTTTTCTTCACAATTTTTTGTTGCCTGGTTGCTTCAATGTTGAACTCTATTTCTAACGTGTTTATTTCAGTATGTACTGTATAATTTCCATATGGCTCTGCTTTTGATGGCAATATGAGTCACTGATAATGATAGGTGAAGGAATAGTCCTCTGAATGTACCCTCCTTTTTCTAAATTGTGGGGGAGTTAATTCTACCTAGTATTTTCTTTGAGCCATTTATCAAAATAAGGATTATAAAAATATAAAAACCTTGTTCTTATGGCTATTTTACAACAATACGTAATCTTAGGTTATATGTGAAAAGAATTTTTTGATAACAAAGTTTTGGGAGACATCTTTGGCCGTCAGGAAACAGGGAATAAATAAACAGGGGGAAGACAAGCAGACAAAAAAACACAAACCCCCCTCCAAAAACAAAAACAAAAGAAAACAAAAAATACCCCAACAAAACCAAACCAAACCAGACCAAAAAAAACAAAACAAGAAACCCAAAAAAGCAACCAAACAAAAAACACCACAAAACAAACAACACAATAATCACAAACAAACAAACAAACAAAATCCCCACCAACAACCCACAACCAAACCAATCCAAAACCAAATTTGCCTTTTGGCTTAACTTTGTTTTCATCAGTAGATCAAAGCTCATTTTCTGCCTTAGCTTTTTATTCACACATTAAAGAAATACTACTTTGGTGCAATGCTGAGCCACTGTCTTCAAATTAGTAGAAAGTAGGGTAGAAAGCCAAATTTTATCAGGAAAAAAATGGAAGAAAAAATGAGAGGATAAAATTTCCACAACTTTTCCCAGTGCTCTCTGCAACGGTAGGTGAAAGAGAATCTTTCCAAGGATACCTTGTCAAAAGAACCATGAAACAGAATATGGGGGAAAAAACTGACCAAGAAATTATAAGGAAGGTCATGATAAGAAAAAACCTGGTCAGCCACACTAATTGGTAAGATGTGTGGTGTGAAAATGTTCATGTTTTCAACTGGGAGGATAAGGGTAGGAAAGGCGACAACCTTTCCCTCCTCAACCCAACCAATTAGCATTAAAAAAATAGCCAGAAACAGCCTGGTCTGAACAGGAGTGTCAGAAGAGCACATGAACCTTAATGATGCTCAGAAGATCCACAAATGTGCCCATGCTTGTAAACCTATCTAAAGATCTTTGTTCAATCTTCTGACATACTTGAAAAAAAAATTCTACTCCAATGCCAATCAAACAGTTTCCAACTTTACAAAAGATTTTCCAGATTTAACACTGTCAAAAAGTAAATGCTTCAAACCTCAGAGTATTTGCTGGCTTATGTATTAATTATTTTCAACAAGAGTTGCTGGATTCGTAGAAAATAGAAAGAAAAACCCTAATCTTTCTTTACGTCAGTGCTGACTTCTATTTTTCACTAGTCTATTTTCAGATGTACTGTTAGATATTTCTAAAACTGTGGTGTCTTACAGATCTAAATTTAAGGGTTTTTTAAAAATTATTGATTTTATCCTGGGATATACGAATTAAAAGATGTTTAAAATTCCCCAGTGAAAAGGTTTCTGTTTCTCTTCATTTTCATTTCCATCAGTGTCTTGTAATTATTACTGTTTAGATGAGATCTAGATATATGTAAGAAAGACATTAGCTTTCAGGGAGTTTAATACATTCCTAAAATAATCTCTTTATAACAGGATTTGCTTGATTTTTTTTTTAATTTCTTGCATTTTTCACTGAAAGAAAATGGTGGTCTTGTGAAAATGAGGGACTGCATGATTGTAGATAAATGATCTGTCAGAATACAAAATCAACCAATGTGGATTGTTTCAAGCGTGATTTAACTACGACATAATGACTGCTTCCTCAGTTTGCCAAAGAGAAATGAAATACCACCGTCTCCTCAGTGTAAAATATTAAATTAAATGTTTTTACACAATAACATGGATTAGTTTGCCTGTAACCACCTTACAGATGGGATTATGAAGAAATTACAATTAGAAACTGTCATTGCTAAACTTTGCAATCACTGATTTCATAAAGCTCCACTATCCTTTTAATGAAGTAATCTGCTAAATCCCACTGCTAAAATATCACCACTACTCACCTCACTGCATGCCTTCTAAAACCAGATCTAATCAGATTGCTAGGAGGAAAGCAGGTCAGAGGTGAATCTATTTAACATATATAAAAAGTTGTTTGCTTCATTGAAATTGTAATACAACACATTATCTGTACAGAATAGAGTATACTGAATATAATAAAATACCTCAAAAATATTAAGGTTGTAAAGTTATGTATTTAGAAGTCAGGAAACGCTTCAATGTCAGTTATAATAATGTCATAATAATGTCATCTGAAGTGTTTTTTCTGCTACATGTATTAACATAGATATGTAAGTGTATAAAATAAACATTATTTTGTGATATACCACTTAATATACTGTGTACCATTTAATACACGGGAATTTGGGTCACTAAAAAAATATTTTAATATACCATGAGGGATTATTTTAACCCTGTTTTAACTATGCACAATTGTTAGATTTATTCCCTTGCTGTGACAACCTCTATGGACCATACTGTAACCTGTAGAGAAGCTTTCATTTGTCTCGTTTCCCATGATGTAAGTGGATAGGAAGGAAAATTAGAATAGACAGTGGGATGCTAGCTGCAATATTTTTATACTTGCCAGACAGAATGCTTATGGGGACAATCAGGGGTTTAATTCTGGGAAAAGAATATAAAAAAAATAATTGGGAAATTGGGAATCTAAAACAGAATTTATCCACCATAATTTTATTTTTATCCATCCCCTTTAACCCATCATAAGTACAAGTTCTTTATAAAAATACAATTTTACTTGCCTTCTCAGAAATTTATTGCCACTGTTTCCCTTGTGTTGGCTCTGGTTTTCTCATTGATCTGCTGGGAGCTATGTCAGGTAAATAATTTGGCTGAAAATTAACCCTGCTGCCCACTTCCCTAAAGGATCAGTTTTTAGCAGCAGCAGCATATATTTACACTGAACTGTGTCTGTGGAACCTAGAGGCTCATAGCTGAATGCTCGCAATCACAGTTTATCTAACACATTTGGAGTGAACATGTACCTCTTTTTGCACTACACAATTAAACTCAAATTAAGAAAATCATCCTCACTTTATCAAGTAAATGTAGTATGTGGGAGAAACAACAGTGGATTTAAAAAAAAGAAAAAACTATTAGGTATTACAGCTGACTGCCTAAATAGATTGCATAAAATAATGTCCTGTTCTTTAATTAGCACCAACACACTAACACTCTGAAACACACTTCTTTCTTGCAGCTTTTGCGCTTGGTTGACCTGGGCAAATATATGATGCCACTGTTTTCATCTCCCTCCACTGTATTAGGAAAAAAAAAAAAAAGGAAAAGAAAAATCCTATTTTATAGTAGAAGATGCTCTATATGCAATGTGTAGGCAGAGAGGAATAGTGAAAAGTCAGCTAAGCAGTTATTATAATTTTTAGCATCAGCCACCTTTAGTTCACAGAGAGGGGTGGCACAATTAAGGCTTTTCTACAGTTGCTTCTCAATATAACAGGGGAGAGTGTGCAGCATCCCAATGAACTCAGAAGCAGAGATCAGCTTCTTAAAGCACCAGTCATCAGAATCAAACTCACTCAAGAAGGGAGGTAGAAGACAACTGCAAAATGCCTCCCTAGATTTTCTTCCCCCTTGAATGGGAAGCACAGCTGCGACCTGTGCTGAGGGTGTTTGGCTCACTCCATCATAGCTCTGGAATCCTCTGGTACAGGAGTTTCACTTGGAACACCTTGTAGCTCTGTTTATGTGAAGATCTTTTTAAAAAAATTACACGGAAGACTACTCACAGAAACTGAGGTCAGTTCCGTCCCTTATGCAAGGATCATTGTTCAGAATTCAGTTCCCTTAATCTCCAAAACAGGCTGGCTGCATCCAAACCATCTGTTTCAAATGGTTCCTGACCCAGAGATTTTTTGGGAAAGAATTAGTGGGCCTAGATAAAATACATAACAGGGACTGCTCTAAGAATTAAACAGTGCAATGATCAAGTCCCAGGCCTGGAAATGTCCTTTAGTATCACTTACTTTCCTTACATGTGTACAGCACATAATTTCAACTGCCTCTTTGGAGTAACTTTGCAGAACTGGGGCTGTGTGGTATGCAGAAAACCAAAATATAAGCCTGTCTGTAACAGTAATTCTGCTCCTGGTTAACATCAGAAAGTCTGAATGCCCTTTAACATCTGCAGATCCAGGATATCCAGAGTTTGCAAACTCCAGGACTTAGATTTGCTGTACATCTACAGTAAATCTGAAAACTTTTTAGCTTATAAAAATGACCTGTGTTAATGGCAACCTACATAATGAAGGTGTCCAAAAGTTATTAGGGTCAGTTTCCATTCTTCTATTACACTTCTATTGACATAAATATATTGTCATAAATACAGTCAAAAATACAAAACAGTTGCAGTGAACCTGGCACACATATGATGTAAAGCTACCCCAAGCTTTGACAATAGTTTGGGTACTGACTGCTGGAAGATATGAGATTGTGCAAGAAGGAAGATTATTTGATACTCTTTACACATTCATATTTCCCATTTTCCATTTCCATCTTCCTATTCAGACATTGTTCAGAAATAGACTTCTGGTTTTATATTTATTTTGGGCTTTGTACTGTCACTTACAGAAGTAGGATTGTCAAGATTTCTTTTTGCTTTATTTACAGATCTGTTCTAACAAAGGAATACAACAAGTAGTAAGGAATGGATGAACTGATGAAAGACAAAAGATACTGAGCAAACACAGCTGTTCACTTAAAAAGGTGCACATCTGGATATCTCCATTTAATATTAAAAATAAAATACCGAACATTATATTTAGAAATAAACAAGAATTATATAAATAAAAAAAAAATCTCAGCACTTCATTCTCATTTAGCATATTTTAGAAGACACAAAATATGCACATTCTTTTATGCAAAAAATTCATTCTCTTCTGAGCTTTTTCAGGATTTCAGTTCATCAGATGGTGATGATCATTAGAGTGCTTTCTGTGAAATTATTTAAAATCATTTTTGTCAAATTATTTTCATTTTAAAAAATAAATCTTAAAAAATCCTGTGAATTTATACCCAAATTTATGACAGTATCTTAACTAGTTGTCAAAACCAAGTTACACAAAATCAGACTATTAAATGACACAAGGCAAACTAGCAAATTTGAAAACAGGAGTCTGAGCAATAATTTGACATCTTTTCTTTTTTGCATGTCTGTTCTTTCCCTAGTGAAGCAATACATTATTTGTTATTTCCTCTCTTTACCTTCTCATCTTTTCCAAATGAACAGAGGCCTCTTCAAGTTCTTTTGGAGGCTTCTCCACATCCTTCCTCTTCACTGAGGAAAGCACGATGCCGGAACTGTCAGAAAAATATGCATTTAATATCTGTAGTATAACTTTCCATTTTAGACCCTATTATCAGGTGCTTCAAAGTGTGCCAGACTTTCAGGGCTGAACCTTTTTTTACTCATAAAAGAGGTTCAGATAAACTGCATTGATTTTCCCATTTAAAAAAACTGTATAATCATTTTGATGAGATTTACTTTATGAACAAAAAAAAAAAAACAAACAAAAAACCCCTAGAAGTTAAATCACCCTCAGGTAAAAAAACAGTGTTATCTGTTCTTATAAGAAAAACCTATCCATGTCTGGCTTATAATTTCCTAAAGTTCCATATTTTTTTGCAATTAAAAGGTCAGACATCAATATCAAGGTTACTGTCCTTATGAATAATGTCTCCAAAGCTAGAACTGCAGTGGTAGGCAGAAAAGGAAGAAATAACAAGACAGGAAACAGTGTATGGTGAACCAAGGTAATGATATAGTGAACAAATACAGGATATATTAGCAGGAGGAATAAAACAGAATCATGATTGACCTTAATGTGCATGTAAGAGGGACACAGAATTCTTCCAAATCTAAAATACAAAACACGATTCTTTATCTAGAAGTCTCAGTCTGCAGAAAGTAATATTGTAATAGGACGTGTTTTCTGCTTGACAGAATATATGAAATTATGATTAAAAGAAAATCAGTCATAGTATATAATATCTTAAATGCAGCAACAAAAATTGTCCCCTGAACACTCAGCAAACATTTAGGAATGGGTCTAAGGAACAGTGTTCAAGTCTTTTAGATGTCTAAAATTAGTGTCACTAATAAAACTATTTTTCTAGGCTACATTCATCTTAACTGGAGGAATAGGAATGTAGAAAAACTGTTGTAAGCATCTATATTAAGATGCATTACACTTTGAATATGTACCTCCCATGGAGTGTGGGGGAGATGGAAATCTACATATAAATGTTTATCTGTTCATCTGCTCTGCTGTGATTTTATAGTTTTCTTTAATGAGAAAAATCCCCATTTTCTTTAAACACCCTTTTTTTTTTTTGTCATGGGTTGCTAAATCCTGCAGCCCAATAGAGACCTGATTTCTGCAGCCCTATTGCTCCACGTTCAATCAGTAGCAAGTGTGAGCAACTATTTCCAACAGGTACATATGCAAGCACACTAACACATCATGTATGTACTTATACACAAAATTTCTTCTGAAGATCATTTCACAAAGAAACCTTCAGCAGTCAAGGAAACAAGAAACACTGACCAATTCATCCTCTTCCCCACTCTGACAGGTCTGGATGAGTGTCCAAAAGTGAGATATATGCGCTTCTGTAGACACCTATATATGAATCACTCAATAACTGATCTTAAATGAGTCTGTCTAGTAACTAGAAGGATCCTTTCGTATCCAGTTGCCTCACACCATCTCTCAGTCAGCCCTCAGATCCTAAAGTTCCTCTAAAAGTTGATCTGGACATGTTGGTCCCTCCAGTAGACTAGTTCTCCATCTGTCTCACTCAGAGATTACGCACGTCTCTGGCCCCAAACTGTGGCCATCCAAGTTTGCCATTTCTAAGTGCTTTATTTTACTTTATTTACAGAGATCATAGACTGATTTGAATAACCCCTCCTTCCCTGGCTGCAAGCCCTGAAATCACCTGGGCACCTGTCACCCACAGACTTATTATGGTTACTGGCATTCTGATGTCCACATGCATGCATATGCACCCACTAGCACACATGCACACACAGAACAGACAGTCTTAAAAAGAAAATAGATAGTAATGGAATTCAGTAAAAAGGCAGAACAGTCTCTGGTAACCAGGCACAAGGAATGACCAGAGAAACATAATGATCATAAGCCTTTTAACATGCAACTGTCCCTTTTTATTCCCTTGCCACTCCATTCCAATGGTAGTTCTTTCCCCCAAAACCACCTTGATCCTTCCCTTTACCTGCACTAAAGATACCATAATAAATCTTGTGCAGTCCAAAGATGTCCCCATGTCCAATGAATTCCACACGCTGGGCAGTAACCCTCCTTAGTCTGAGAGGTGATCCAGAGTAGGGTTTCACGGCCAATCCTGTTTCATACCCTGACCACAAGGGTGATGGGCTTCCGTTGGCAGCCATGAGAGTAGCAGGGAGCATGGCTGCTCACTTTTGGGATTAGTTTATTCCAATTCCTCTGCCTGTGATAGATCATGAGCAGAGGCAAGCCTTTTATCACATAATCTAATGATCTCCAGTACACAAAGAGATATTTCTGAATGAATAGGTCTACGTAGGCTCCTTATATAGTGACAATACTTATAAAGTGAATATCTGTTTTTGATCTGAGTGCCATCCTAAGCACAGGAAAGTAGGCAAAGTTTTCCTGCCTCCTATTTCTGGAACTTCAGTCTGTAAATCTTATCTAATTGTAATTCAAATGAAAAATTGCTTATAGAATTCCTGCCCATGTAAATTTGTTTTGAAATACTTAGAATGTGTTCTGGTGTTGGCATCCATAATGTGCACAACTACAAGCAGCACTGTATGAAGAACAAAAGCTGCTATTTCATGTTTCAATAAATTCCTTCAAAAATTGCATCATACACCTAATATATGTTATTCAACAACCGTCTCTGATGACTTCTTATGCCATTTTTAATATACCAATATGTTCAAAGGGTTTGCTAAACCATATCCAACAAAAAAGTTAGATTTTCAGTGTTCAGCATAGAATTACAAATGAATACAGCCTGCCCCTTTACACATCAAGTGTATTTACTTGTGACACTAAGAAAACAAATTAGTATTTGAATGAGATTCATCCATGCTGACCATAGTTAAAGGACACTAGTTGCGCAAAAAAAAAAACAGTTTAGTCATGATTTTTCCTTTATTTAAATACTTTTCTGTAAAACCATATTAGAATCCAAGGAATTTGGACACAGAAATAGTCCATTGGATACTGCTTTTCCCTCGGTTTTATACATGTAAAACCATTTCTGGTGACTGAATCTATTAGAATGCATCTCTTTTTCATTTCTGAAAATGAACTGAGATTTAATACAGAAGTTCTGACAGATCTGAAGCTGCAGTAGCTTAATAAGGGCTAGTGATAAAATCAGGTCATGTAGATTAGAGAGGAATATGTTCAGCATCTCTTTCTTTTCTAATTTTTCATGCTTTCCCTCATCCTGTATGGAAAATGCTGAACAGGAAATGTAAGCTCATCAAATACTTTTCACGAAATCATCTTTGATATGGTGGTCTTGCAGCTCTGGGACAATAATTTGAATACCTAGTATTATGTTGTACATAGCTACAACAACATCCAATATTCACAACTTTCATTTTTATACAATTATTGCATTTGTGACACGCTAATGTCTGTGATATGAAATTAAGAATAAGAACAATGTATTACACAAGAGTTAATTTTAGAACAGTAGAAGCTCCAGGCAGAGAAAATGTTATCATCAAGGAGAGAAAAGTGGTAGCAGATTCAAAGTGCAGAATGATCAATATTCAAACAAAAAAGTAAAAGGCAAGCTCTATAGTGATTACCTTTCCTGTAACATATGTAAGAAAAGAAGACCAAAATAACTGAAGGCATGATTTTCTGCATCAGGCCTCTCTCTCTCTGTGTCTATAATATGTAAAGGAAAATGGTTTAGAAAAGCCCACTACCAAAGAAAAGAGTAATATGATAAGCTATTTAGGAATTAATATATGATTTTTTTTGTTTTTACTGCAATGAAAATTATGAAAGAAGAGGCAAACAAGAAAATATGTGATAAAATATTTGCAAGATGATCAGAACAATAGTCATGGGATTTTCAGTTCCTGAGAAAATTGAATGAATAACAGCTGTACTGTCTCTAGACACAGATGTGTAATGGATGCAAGCACTAGAAAAAAACATTTTTTTTTTCCTCATTTTCCTTAAGTAAATAGAGAAATAGATTGTTTGAACTTCTTTCCAAGAAATAAACAACCACTTTATAAGGCAACATCCTTCAGTGATGAAAATTCCAGTAGTCTAAAAGCTGTAAATAGAAGTTATGCAGTATGTAGGCTGTACTTTAAATTAGAGTGTTAAAACAATAATATCCCAAACAATCAAACTGGTTGAAAATGTTGCACTTCTCAGTCTGACTAATTTTCTAATTCAGAAAGACAGCAACAATTTCTAGTATGTGTTTTGAAAGAAAAGAACAAAAAGTGTTTGTAGTACTTCAGTGTTGTCAATCCTTCAGCACAGAGGAGAGATTTAACTGCCACAAAGGCACACAGTTCAAGAAACTTCATGTCTGAGTTTCTGGCTTGGAGCTCAGCTATTTGTAGCTCAATTCAGTTGTGTAATCATGGGTCTTTAATGTCTCTTCACACATTCCAGAATAACCTGCTTGGCCTTCTGCTGTTGATCATCTAAAATCTATGTGGTTGCAAGAGAAAAATAAACCTGTCACTGTATTTTCCACAAGAGAGAAATAGGATTTCACACTGGTATTGAAACAAAGAAAATCCAAGTTGTAGTACCTTTTAATGCTTTCACCATGATGTTCCCTGATAGCATAGCTTGAAAAAAAAAACCAAACAAATTAATCTTCTGTGATTCATGAATATTATTCATGCAGGAAGGCAGTGATTTTACCTGCCATTAAAATGTTCTTCAATATTCATGGGGGAAAAGCAGAAAATAATAGCTGGGTACTCTGAATACTGCTCACACAGATAACATGTGGTGTCCTTAAAAGCGTATATATATATTGTGTTGCACATTAATTATTCTCAGATTTTTTTACTGTAGTCACGTCCTCACTTCAAAGAGAAAGAAAGCAATGAAAGAATGCATTCATTATAAAGAATGTCAATTTAATTGATAAAATGTAACATAGACTCACTCTTTAAAAACCCAAACAAAAATATACATTGTAACACTATTTGCATTATTTTATACATGTAAGTAAATAAATATTTAGAAGTTTATGTATACACATAGTATTAGATAAGTAATAAACTTTAACGAAAACAAATGCATAGTAGACATCTTTTTCTTTTTTACAAATGTCTTTACAACTGAACAAAGGGAGCAATTAAGAAAAGAAACCACTGGATCTGTATTATTATTTGTCATGAAATTGGTAGAAGCAAAATTTCTCAGAGTAGTCAAGAATTGTAAGATAATAACTTGAAAAAAAGCCTTTGAGTACTACAGTTATAGTAAATAGTTATAGGTCAATTATACTCACAGCCATCTGATATCTTAAAAGCTATTGTAAGAGTGCAAATTTGGAAAACCACAGCTTGATTAACACAAAACTTTTTTTGTGCATTTTTTTGTTTTATCATTGTAAAGTAATGGTTATCATTAATTTGTCAGATCTCAGTGTTAATCAAGCTGCTAGAATGATGATGTGCAATAAGCATTTTTTGATAAGACTTTTTAGTGATCCCTTGTGAGGCGTCCATATCAGAAGCAAACATTTAATGTGTTGCATCATCTTGAAAGAGAAAAAAAGGCTGATGAAATTGGCTATAGATTGGCTGAAGCACAGAGGAAGTACAGTCAGTAAGAACTAAAATCTGTTCAGTGTACCATAAGATGTATCACATAAGAAAGCCAACATCTGTTTTACTAAATGAAAGCACCTTGGAATTAGACAATATACTGTTCATCTCTGCATTGTGTTATAGCTAAAACCCAAAATCCTTAGGGTTGCATACTGCTAATAGCTGAGATACACCTGCTGCTACCTTCCTGGCTTTGTATGATTTTGCTTGACCTTCTATATTGGACCCTGCACAACACAAACCTACTATACTACAATTAGCTTCTTTTCCATTTCTTTTCTATTAGCATGGCACATCTACTGGTCTCTCCACACCAACAGGGAGAAGAGCTGGAAACCCTGAATATGTCCCTCTGTTCTTCCTAACCCCAGCTGCAATATTTCTTCTTCTGCCTGGCAAAATGTTGGAACAAAACAGAGCACTGGGAAATCAGTGGGAAATCAATAGATTTTAGAAGAGAAATTAATCTGTAACAGTGTAGTGTTTCTCATACCAAAATAATTCCCTTTGGGGAGATTTTCATGTTTCTGTGTAGTAGTCCACAGCAAGAGAGTAACAACCCTCAGGGGAAGATCCAAGCTCCTACTCTTGATAAAAGATCAAATTATCTCTGCAGAAAAAGAGAAAGCAAGTGTTAGTAAAAAAAAAAACATAAAAAAAATAGAAAGACATACTCTTCCCACTCTCACACTATCCTGAATCCTTCTAATTCTTTGTCTTACAGCTTTGTAGCATTTTGAAACTAGATGGTATTAAGACATCAATGATTGTCCAATCTTAGAATGAATTAAAGGATCTCCCCTGCAGTAAGTAGCTCACATACACCAAATTAAGAGCTTCTGTAGTTGGGAAAAATAAGTCGTGATTGATAAGGACTGATAGAAAAGTTAGATACATAGACATTTTTCAGTATTTAGCTACATGGTTCAAATGACAACATGTTATGCAACTGATTTTATGACTGTGACAGAAAATACTGATATAACAATAATACATCTATATTGTGAATTAAATGGAACATGACAGATACAGATTTAATTTTATTTCCTAGATTTGTATATAGCTAAATCAAAGAAGAATATCTAAGATAATATAATTAAGCAATCAGTACTACTTAAATTTAAAGTATAGGTAATTTATGTGTAAAACCCCATTAATTTTGTAGGAATTTATTAACTGATCTATTAGGTAATATCTCACGTTCAACAAAAACCCATATATTAACAAGTTTTCTTTGGCCTAGTCTCTTCTTCCAACAGAATTAAGTTAGAAACCGTAATTTCAAACTCTGATGTTAAATGATGTGGAAATATTATGCCTATTGACTGTTATGAAAGTAGGAATGACTCCTGGAATTCTGCCAGTTCTAAAATTAATTAGTTTTCAGACAAAATAGTAAGAAAGACTGTAATAACTGATGATAAAAGCTCACAACTGAAACTGCAAGACTGAACATTGAATCTCTAGATTAAATTGGAGTGAGAAAAAATGAAATTGAATCTTACAGATTAAGAAATTCTATTTCATTTGGAAAGTGAGTCATACTTTCCCTGTAGCACACAAGTGTGTGCCTCTGTATTCTCATGTTGAAGTTGTGGGGTTTTCTAAATCTAAAAATTGTGATTGATTTTTTTTCCCCATGAAGATTCAATATTATGTAATTGTCCTTTTAAGGAGGCCATATATATTAGGCAATTAAAAAAAAACCAAACAAGCAAAACAGAAAATGTATATATGAACTTAGAAGCAAAAAAAAGTTTTTGATGCCTGCATGTGTTCTATTGGACTAAAGCAGTGTTATAACCTGCTGAGGTGATAACTGATGATTTAACTGCTGCTTCAACATTTGCGTACTACAGGCATATTTTAGTACAAAGATCAGATATTTCAAATAAATCTTGCCTTCTTTATTTCACAGACCACTATGCAAAAACTCACAACATTCTCTTTGATTCTTGTAGTATAACATCTGTAGAAACAACAAATGATCAGTAAATAGCTGATCAAGTAGGAAAATGATGGGAAATAAAACACTATTGCTAAGGGAAAAAAAAAACTGATAAAGCATTTGGATTGTGTAAAGGATTGTAGAACCAGTTTATGGAGGTGCATTTTCAAGAGAAATAGATTATATTTGACAGTTTTTTCTCTAGTGAGCAACTGAAAATCAGAAAGAAACAGTAATACATTGATTTGCTTATCTGTAGTGAATAGAGTCATAAACTGGGATGAGATCTGGCCTTGAAATAAGGACAATGAATTTTAGACCCTGAAACAAAGAAACACAGGGGTCAGGATTATAATAAAAATAAAAATGGATTTCATATTCTGCCCTGATAGTTACTGTTAAAGAAATGGTTCATAGTGAAATTGAAAACATCATGTTTTTCAGGGGTTGGTATTGGGACCAGTGCCGTCCAGCATCTTAGATGACAACATGGACAGAGGGATCTAGTACATCCACTGCAAGCTTTCTGCCAGCATAAAGCTGTGGGGTTCAGTTAACAAGCTGAAGGGAAGGGATGCCACCCAGAGAAATCTTGACAGGCTTGATAGGTGGGTCTGTATAAATCCCATGAAGTTCAGTGAGGCCAGATACAAGGTCCTATACCTGAGTCAGGACAATCCCAAGCACAAGTACAGGCTGGGAGGAGAATAGATTGAAAGCAGCCTTGTGGAGAAGAACTTGAGGGCATTGGTTGGTGAGAAGGCAAGAATGACCTTGCACTGTGCAATTGCAGTTCAGAAAGCGAATTTTATCCTGGACTGGATCAAAATCAATGTGGCCCAGAGACTGAGGGAGGGTGGTTCTTCTCTTTTTCTCTTGTGAGACCCCACCTGCATCCAGCTCCAGTGCCCTTGACATAAGAAGGCCATGGAACTGCTGAAGTGTGCAGGTGGGCTGCAAAGCTGATCAGAGGGCTGAAACACCTCACCTATGAAGACAGGCTGAGAGATTTGGGGTTGTTCAGTGTGGTAAAGAGAAGGGTCCAGGAAGATCTTATAGCAGCCTTCCAGTACCTAAATGGGGCTCCCAATGGAGCTGGAGAAGGACATTCTGCAAGGTCATGCAGCGATATAACAAGGGGGAATGTCTTCAAACAAAAAGAGTGTAGGTTTAAATTGAATTTTATAAAGTTCTTTACTGTGAGGTGAGTGATACCCTGGAACAAGTTGTCCAGAGACATTGTAGATGCTCCTTTAGTAAAAGTGCTTACCTAGACGGCCAAGTTTCATGAAGCTCTGAGTAGCCTGGTCTGGTAAAAGGTGTCCCTGCCAAAGGTAGGAGGGTTGGAACTACATGACCCTTGAAGTTGCTTCAAATCCAAACCATTCCATGATTCTATGAAATTTGGTAAAACTAATGAGTGACAAAAACATGAAATCTAAGTTTTGTGATAAGAAATTTAATAAATTTTACTTATTTTACCTTCATAATATTAACCATTCAGGATAATATTCCTCAAATTTGAAAATAAATTCAATCAGGATAATAAATTTTACTTTCTATCACTCTGATAATTAAAACTACCACTACTTAATTTCCTTTGCATTCTAGACTGTTTCCCTGAATTAATACAGTACCCCTCATTTACTGCAGTAATTTGCAGTAAGTTTCTCTAAATGATGTGTTATGTGTAAGATTTTGAAAAGCCTGGAATAAGGTTGTTCTGTTGGTTTTTATTTTTTGTATGGTTGTGGATTTTATTTTGGTTCTTTTTGTATTGTTTTATTTTGCTTTTAAATATATTTTGGACTTTCTTTACAGCAGTTTCATGCAGGTGTCACTATGAGCCCCAATTATCAATGATTCTCTCCTCCCCTTTGAAGAAGTCCTTGTGGAAATTTAACAGCAGCAATTCAGTAATAACCCATATGATCTTTCAGAGTAATTCTGTCTTTGAAGTATCTTTTTTCCTTCAATTTAGTCAACAATTACTAAGTCATAAAGATTTGTTTCCATTTTATATATGGGGATTTATATTTGCACCACGTAATGCAGTTAGCCGCTACATTAGGATTTTTCTCTACCTTTCAACTAGGCCTCTGATTCTGAAAATTGAACAGTGTCCTCTGTAAAAAATACTGGACTGAGCCATGAAATTGGCAGTTCAATTATTTTCAGGAAAAAGAGGAGGAAACTTTTGGCCTTGACATAAGGAGTTTCTAAATTAAACAGAGCTAGAGCCCCAAAAAGCAAACAGTAGGGCACAGGTCATGTCTGTATGTTTGAAATCTGTCCTGTAGTGTGTCTTCATCACCCAAGACTTTCTTAAGCATACTAGCAATTAAATAGTGCTTGTCACCCCATGAATCAATTCTGTGACATGATTGTTTGCCAAATGCAAGTCTCCAAGACATCAAGCACACAGTATAGTGCTAATAGGTAGCTGCTGTATCATTATCTCACAGTAATTTTGGATATGAAATAAGTCTTGCTGTTATGTTACCAAAATATGTGTCTTTTTGGTCAAGAATCATGAAGTATAAAGACATTCATATCACACAATATCTTTTATTGGGTTTTGGTTTTTTTTGTGCTTGTTTTGTTTAGGTTTTTTTTTTATTTTTTTTGTTTGTTTGATTATTTGGGTTTTTTTTAAACCTAATACACAATTTAGAATAAAACCATCACACGAGTTCTATGTGTTCTAAGCATTTATGTAATATGTACTAATGATGCTCCTAAAGAACTTACTGTGTATCAAAGCTAATAATCATATGACTTTATGTTGTTTTTTACATTCTGACATCTATAATCTTTTTATTGAGATTATTTCCCCCCTGCAGCCCCGCAAAGACTCAAGGCCAGCTCAGATTCCCCACGGGGCCCAGGGGGGGAGATATCTCAGATATAGGACCGGGATTACCAGAAGAGGCTCCTTCTGTGATGTTAGAAGGTCTTTATTTGTGGAGGTCCACGTGGAAAGAGAACATATCAAGGAAATGCAGGGACTTATATAGGTCTTATCTGCTGGTGGGCTGTGTGGCCCAGGGCCAATGGGATAGGGGAAAGGGGTAAAGGTCAGAGGGATATCTTGGCCTTCCATATCCTGGGGTAAAGGGGAAGCAGTTTCTTGGCGAATTACAACATTTTATCAGGAGTTAGTTGGGATGCTTGCACTAGAAATAGTGGGGTTTTCAACATTTTTCCATGTAAAACTATTTTCATGCTATTCACTGCTTAATTTCCACCAAATTGCATACAAAATTAGACTTGCTATTCAGTCTTTCTGTTTAATATGTAGAACATAAGGAGTTCCTGTTTTACAAATAGAAAGCACACATTAAAATTAAAATCATATTGGTTTTGATAATTTTTGAACACTCAGAAAAATGATTGAAAATATTCTGTGCAGATACAGACACATTAATTTCTAGTTTTAGAGGTGAATCAGCACATAATGCAGAGTATAATTCAAGTACTTTTGCCTTTACAAAACAAGATATGTATGTAATCCAGATGAAATTAACTCAGAAAGATTTCTAGAACAGAGAAACAAGTTCAACAGCAGAAAAATATTTGGTACTTGTCATGTTCATTTTCATGCAGGTTAGTATTTGTCTGCTTTTTAAATGTCATTCCTCAAGAGCAGTGGAGTAAATCTGCATAATACAGGAAATCACTGAAGCCCTTTTGAATAGGATGTACCTCTTTCCTCTGCTGAAATACTTCCCTCTATAGAATGAATTAAATCTGGGCAAATAAATCCTTACACACATTTTTCATAAAGCAGCACATTTTTTCTGCAAAATGTATCGGTACCTAGAAAATTTGATTTAAGTTTTGCGGTTGTCAATGACCATCTACCCATGTACTCCACGATTTTTTGGACTAAAATGTATAGGCTTCTTATGTTTCTACATAGGTATAAAATCTTTGTAACGTTTTTTTTTATGTTCTCTTCTCCCCATGCATGTGTGCATGTGTTAGTGGATGGGATGAAGTTCATCTATCCAGTTGTTTACATGTACATTTAGTTCTCCCTAACATAAACATCTCTAATTATGATGAATAAAGCATAATAAAACCACTTGTTTTGATTATGGCAGAACTTAAGTCTGACTAGCTCAAATATATTATTTAAAAAATAACCTCAAAATAAACAAACAAAAAAAAGTCCAGGCATTCTGATCTCTCCTTTATTTTAACCAGTGAGAGGTTATCAACAATATTCTGCAGTCCTTTTGGAAGCATGTTTTACTTATGACAAAAACAAGTAAACAAAAACAATAAGTCATGACTGATATTTATTTGAAAGCTTACTTCTAGCAAGGAACACAGCCAGTACATGGTGAATCCATCAAGGAGAAATCCATCTTCTCTAATTTCAGACACCTACATTTTGTATCTAGACCAAGGTAAATGGTTTTCTTCAGGTAAAAGAATAGGAGAGGAAGTAAAAAGAAGAGGGAGTCCATCTATTATTTGGAGTTTCTTCAAGAAAAGATAAACTATCTTCAGAGGTTGTCTTCCACTGCCTTCAGAGGCATTCTCTATAACTAATTAAATCTAGATGCCTAATTCCTCAGGGATATGAGTGACACAACTGCTCCATTTCCAGGTTACTTATGCCTTCATGCCATATCCAAAATGAACATATCTCTTGTCTTATTTACTGTGTCATGGCACTGAAAAATATTGTATCATTAAAGAAAAATGATAAAAGAGTTAAAATTCCTTATGATAAGCTTAAATACGCAATTGTAATTAAGAGAAAAATCACTTTCACTATATCTGTAATAGGAAAGCTTGAATCTCAAATTTGGTGTTTTCCATCTAGTATAGAAGCTGATCTCTCAAAACTCTTCATCAGCACTTACATCAAGTTTCCTTTAGAAATTGCAGCATATTTTTATGACCATCTGAAAACTCACATGAGCTTCAGTTTTGTCTCCATTTTCATTCAGAACCTTTTAAGAACTGGCCCCATGGCAATCATTAGCATATGCACAATAGGAATAGTTTTAATTTCTCTAGAGTTTGTAATGATAATACCAGATTTATCATTGTTTGAATTTATCACAGGTAGATAAAGTAGATGCAATTTCACTTTTTCATTGACATAATCTTAAGAATAACAGAGCTGAGATGTATTACAATCATAACTTTAACATAATAATCTTTATAGTGCTTATATATTAAATAGTTTGCAGCTGAGAAATACAGCATTGTTGCAGTTGCTTGCAAATAGTTTAAAAATAAGGGTTTAATAAATCCCTTTGAAAACCAGCTGTAATTCTCAGTAGTCTTATGAATGCTGGGATATTTTGACATTACCTTAGCTTAGAGCTAATATTTGCTCCAACACACATATGTATAAAGATATTATGTCCTTTTTTTTCCTTCTTATTTTTTTTTTCCTGCTGGATATTCTTTTCAATAAGATTTACAAAATAAGGTTACTTGTGGACCTTTTAAGGCATCTTCTGACCAGCTATCAGCTCTTCCTGTATCCTCAAGAAAAAGTTGCTAAAATCAGTGAGAAATTATCACTGCATGGAATTTTACCTACACAGCAAATAGTTTGGTGAATCAGAACCAAATTATTATAGTATTAAATGCATAATAATAATAATAAATAAAAGCTCCTGGAAATAAAGGCACTTCAGTGATGTCAGAGAATCCTAAAATAATTTGTTTTCTTTCTACTTGACACAGGGTTTTTTGAACAATTAATAACTCTCTCATTTTTCAGGCCTTGAACACAAAAGAGAGAAATAAGTTCCTAAAGGTTCTGTATAAGCTTATCTACAAAGATAGTTTGGTACAGTTTCAGTAAATTAATTGGACTTGATTTTTTTTCTTTTTCCCAAACCTGTATCCCCATAAAGAAAAAGCATGAAGAAGATTAAGGTAAACTGTTACTTTATATTGGAAGAAACCCCAAAGAAACAGAAGGGGAAAAAAGATAAAGAGAGAGAGGACAGAGAAATGGGAAGAAATGCTATTTGTAATTTAAGAGCAAATATTTTTTTTTCAAATTGTAACATTTTAAATTCCTTCAAATTTCAGTGCAATGCAACTGTGTCATGTAATGCTTATGAATATAGTACTTTTGGAATATAAACATACAGACAGAGGTATCAACTGTTTATTTTGTATAGAATTACTTGCCTATGACTCTAAAGTAAAAACTGGAACATAGAAGATTATATCAGAGGCCTTCAAAGTCCAGGCACATGATGATGTCAGACACCTCAGGTCTATAGCTGTCAATTAGTTTTCAGGCAGATGCAAAGTGAGGAGCTAGAGCTAGTTTTGGTGACAGCAGGATGAACAACGTAGGGACCAAAAATTCTGCAACCACTGCATAAGCTTGTTTTAATATTGCTGTTTTGGGGAATCTGTTACAGATATTATGAAATGATATTGCTATTTTCTTGTACATGAATATTTGGTTTCAATTTCTGCTTATGTAATAGAAAAAGTAGTTGCAGTAACTATGGATATATGGTGTGCATCTGCCTCAATTTCTGTACATGTCTGTGCCTGTGTGCATGTGTGCACGTGTGCGTGTAAAAAGCACGTTGGAACTAAAGTGTGGGTCAACCAATAAGACTTGACTAACATAACAAACTAAAATAGGATTTTTCTTCTGCTTCTCCCCTCCCCAGCCTTGATTTGAGATTTTAGAATTTATAGATGCAAAAAAAATTGTGAAGAAAACTACATGTAGTAGTATCATATCATCCAAATAATTTTATTTTCATAAGACCTTTTCTTCTTATATTATAGAAATAAGCATGAATACTACTAGTGTGATAATATCAGAAAGTTTAATTTATTTTTTTTTTTTTAGTGTGTGTGTCTAACTCAAAGTTTAGTGGTATTCATGTGAAGAAAAATATTTACCAGTGTTGCTTATTTCTTTGATCTATTGTCAGCAGATGGAAGAGGCCATGCACATATGATCAACAGAAATTGCAAGAACAGAAGAGAAGCCAATGGTGCTGGAATGACACTCATGGGGACACTAAACACAAGCCTGAAATTACAAGAACAATGTTTTCAGAACAGCAGCTTCTGCTTGCAACTTTTATTTTTTCCTCCTGGCAACAGTGTTAAAATAGTAGCTTTGAAAAAAAAATCCAAAAAGATTTTGGAACAGTAAAAAACACATTCACAGAGAAACTCTCTCTCTTACTAAATTCAAACTTAAAAAGACTAAAGAGATCATTTACCTATTTTACCTAATCCTTTTTTCATTATTTTTTTTCTAAGCTACAGCTCTATGGATAGGAAAATGAAAGGAAAATGAAAATATGATAATAACATAATTAATATTAATATGTTAAATATACAAAGGAGAGAGAGAAATTATATTCATTTTGATCAGTAGGACAGATAGTTTACATACCTCTTTCTCAGTGAAGAAGTAATCTGCTAGAGAGGTAAATACATGTTTTTTAAATTTTTTTCCTTGTTCAATCATATGTTTAAAAATAAATGAGTATGAGCACACATAGATTAAGAGGCAATGAAACAGAAAACCAGATGAAAAGTTAAAACATTTAAATGTATCTCACACTATATTCCCTATATATTTCTACTTCATATGCTGGAAGGTAACATTTAATCTTTCCTTTTGTGTGGCGCATAAAGCAATAACAGTTGTTTGTTGTTTTTTTTTTTGTTTTTTTTCTTAAAATATACTTTTGCAAATTAGATGGTCTCTATCCATATTTTTCCAATGAAAATAATGTCACTTGAAATGTACCTTGTTCAGAGTCAGAACCTGTCAGGGCTAGATTCCCACAAGGACCTAACTATCAGAAATATGCCATGCAACAGCTGTTATTCCCAAATAAACTGTAGGAAGAGAGATGTGTATTTCAAAGTTTCTAGACAGGGTAGGGAGAAGCACTAAGGATAAGTTTACTTCTGAGTCTGGAGATATACAGCTGTTTCAATACAATAATCAATTATGGTATTAAAAGCACTATCCCACTTGATAGAGATGTAGAAACCATATGTTTTCAATGAGCAGCACTCTAAAGGGATTGAGGGGATGATGGCACATTTAATTGGACCAAAATGGCTGTCTGTGTTTCCAAATTGTCTGTGGACCAGACTTCCAAATGTATTTGTTTTCTGGTTCTGGTATGTTATTTCTTTGCTGACAAAGGGACAGGACTTAATAAATTAGGAGTAAACTCTCAGTATTTCTGACAGTTTTATAACAACAATATAGTCTAATGACATTTTCAAGATTTTTTTATATGTGCATCAAGTTGTTTTTGAATAATCTGTTAATGATATGATTACTAAGAGGAATCCTTCTCTTAGCTTTTGTATATGAGCTGATGTCCTATGGAAAATCCCTTTGGTTAATTTGGGTCAGCTGGCCTGGTTGTGTCTCCTGTGTGGGATCTTGCCCACCCCAGCCCCTTGGTGGGGAGGAAGAGCACTGATGCCGTGTCAGCCCTGCTCAGCAGTACCCAAAACACGGGGGTGTTACCAATGTACAGCACTGTGAGGACTAAGGCAGAATGAGCTCCATCCCAGCCAGACCCTGCACACATGGTTTCTTCTTTCCTGTGCAGATATTTGTTTGATTAAAGATTATCCAAAGGTGATATATAGTGATTCTTTTAAATACTGCATCTGTGTGGATGCAGTATTTAAAAATAATTATCACAGGGAAATATCTTCAAGCTGTTTAGTGGTAGCTGTCAAAGGTGGTCAAGAGTTCTTCTGATAGTGCTCAATTATATTTGTCAGTTGTCATTAGAGGGTATGTGCACAGCTCTTCTTATACTTTTATCATCAACTGTAAATTACTAGAAGAGTTATCCATCCAAAGAAAACCGAATATTTTTTTCTCCAGAGTCTTTAAAAGCAGCATAGCTTTGAGAGATTCTGTAAATACCTCTCTCTCTCTCATATATATATGTATATATTTACAAACCAAAAAGTTATGTTATGTTCCTCCACTTCTTCCATATTTCCCTACCTCAATGGTTGTAGACCCTGACCTAGCTAGAGGCAGCGCATAAAAGTATAGTAAAAACCCAACATTAATCTGTAGAAAAGAGTTTACATCTCAGTCACCATCCCAAACCACTATGATGTTAGAGGAACCTGTGGTCTTTGATATAATTTG
The DNA here is from genome assembly GCA_013398995.1 of Alaudala cheleensis. NCBI lineage: Eukaryota > Metazoa > Chordata > Aves > Passeriformes > Alaudidae > Alaudala > Alaudala cheleensis. The sequence continues at coordinate 170,996 of VWYE01003783.1, forward strand.
CTGAGGTTTTCCCCTAGAGAAAAGTATCAAAAAAGTAGCAAGCAGAATGAGAGGCATAAAAAATAGTGTCTTACTTTTGGGAGTCTAGTTCTTGTTCTAGAGGAGATACTAGAGAACATTGACACTTCTGATAAAATATGGAGGAAGAAATGTTCAGGTTTGAATTAATGATAATGAAGCTAAAATTTGAAATTCTTCTGTGATAAAGTTTTGGAAAACTGTGTAAAAAGTATTTCTAGCAAAGCCTATAAAGGGTTAGGTATCATACAATGCTGCATTCAGAGCAATACAGAGAGCTTAATATTTTCACACCTTAAGCATTATGTATGCTGTGTCCTAGATGTAATACTTCTGACTCCACTAGACTTGATTTCATAGTTGTGCTCTTTTTCTTTCTAGTATCAGAGTATCTTCTCTGATCAAGGCAGTATAAATGCTATCTCCATTGGTCTCTTCAAAGTATTTTTGTGGCTATCTACATGGACATTTATCCATACTCTCCCTTTCATCCTACAATTCCTCTTAATGACTCCCTGTTTCACCTTTTCTAGAACTCTTAATGGTATTATTTTATACCGTATTGTAGCTCAGTCCTGCTGTTTACTACAGATCATCAAATGCTAGCTCTAATCAACCAGATCAGACATCAATTCACAAGGCTCTTTTAAATCGACTCCATTATTCATAACCACCTTAAAGGCTGTCTGTGGCACCCTAAGGAGTCACTCCATAAAATTTTTCTGGAGAATTTTTCCACTTAACATTCCTCCAAGAAACCTTGAATTAACCAGATTAAGGTAGGATTATGAGTCTTTTGTTGTCATTCATGGAGGAATGAAGAGGAGGATACAAATGCTTGTGAATTACTAAATTGCCAAAGTCTGGACCAAAGGCCTGAAAGACCCTATAAGGGGGAGAACAATAGATGTTTGTTTTATAGGACTGGATTACTCATATCAGTTTGCTATAATTTATTGAGATTGTTAAAATTTCAATTACTGCAATGATAAATCCATGTTCTGTCTACATGACATGCTCCATTTCTCCCCACTACAGGATTTATACAATTTGCAGTTTAATGTGCATTCTATTCAGCATATTTTCATTTTGCTGTCCACTAAATTTTAAACCCCACTATGTTTGTGGCAAACATCATTCTTCTTCCCCTTTGATATGGATTATGATTTGAAATTGGTTAGACACATAGGTCTAGTGAGTGGACTTAGAGTAAAGCATTGTAAAATTAGCTGTTGCAGTTAAATCATGAGACCTGGTGTTCTCCCTTACTTGATGTTTTAATATTACAACATGAGACACTAAACAGGAAGTAGATATCAGATTTTGAAAATAATAGTAGAAAATAATTATTGCTGATATTTTTCAAAGCTAAAATTCAACAGAATTTTCAGAAATGGTCCATTGCAAGTTCCTGCCTTACTTATGTAACTAGGATGATTTTTAAATGTACATTGCAGCTAAAAGTTAAATATTTAATACATTTAATTAAAATTATTGTATTAGATATTTAAAAGATCCAGAACAATTTTATTTAAGAATTTTCATATGATGCAATACAGACCTGAAATGAAACAGGAATTCAGATTTAAATAAAATATATGCTACAACATAACACAGAAATTGTAACACTTTCAAAAATGACAGTGATCATTCAATATATTCTATATCAGTAGTTATAATCACTGAGGAATCTGTGCTCCTGTACTGGTTTGAAAGCAAAACCAGTGAGAGACTCTAAGTCAGAAATACAATTGAATAGGAAAACTATAAAATAAATGTAATTGTAAAAAGAACAAACAAAAAGACCCTTGACAGAGTCAGAATACAACCTGACACCCTGTTCATTAGGGTGGTGGTAGCAGTCTGAATGAAGCAGTCTTGTTGTAGTGGTAATCCTGTAGAAAGATCTGGCAGCTCCTGTCCTCTGGGAATCCAGCTGGGCTATGCGCTGTCCCAAACTGCAGATTATATCCAGGTGGGAATGCTTGGCTCCTCTCCCCTGGGCAGAGCATCTCACAATGGGCTGATGTCATTCTATGAGTCATACAATGGGTCCTTGATTCCTTCTCCATTCCCTGTGTTGCCTCATTTTCTTCTTGTCTTCTCTTTACATGAGGAAGAAACACAACTAAGATACAGTTTGCCCTATAACAAACAAAAGGAAAAAAATTGGTTTTTTCCAAGTCAGGTTTTTCTCTCCACCCACGAGAAACAAAGTCCATTAGTGCCTAGTTTAGGTATAAGTGCATTGAAGTGATGAGGATTTCCTTTTCCTAGTTTTGATAGGTGTATCCTCTCCTCATTTCTCATAACTTTCCTAGACACTTCCTCTAGATCTTTCTTTCTCCCCAAAGCATATATAAACAACTAGACATGGTTTTGGTGCCTGAATGTGACATTAAAAAATCCCTCTCTATGTACCCATGGATAATACCGGTGGAAAATCAACTTTTAGAATTGCACAGGAAACAGTTTTCCTTACAATGAAATTTCTTTAATTCTTTGGTTGGTTAGTTAGTTAGTTTGTTCTATAAAATACATTTCCTTCCACAGACAAAAAAGTAAGAACACAGAAGACCCAGTACCCTGTAGACTAGAGTACCAGATTATAGTATCTTAACTGCTGAGATGCTAGCCTGACTACATGCACTTTTCCTAATTATTTTTGTTGAGAATTTTCCACTTTGTATAAGTAATAAAGTGTTAAATGGACAAAGACCTATACTTACATCTTCAGCGACTCAGAGTAAATACCACCACTACCAGAGTCTCTTCAAAAACTGTACCTTTCTGTGAATAGTTGTAATGTCAACATTTTGTATTGACATTGATAATTTTGAAGCAATACAAAACTTTATGGAAATCATCTTTATGCATTAGTCAAGTGAGATGTACTGGTCCATCAGATCTCTCCTTGGGGAAAACATATAGATCTACAAATAATTCTGAGAATAACTGGCTACAAGTAAGTCTGTATTTATTTTTTTTTCACTCTATTTGCACCATACCAATGGAACCTGGAGTAGAAGGAAGTGTAGTCGCGACTGGTAGGATCTTTGTACTCCATGTCCATTGAAATGTTTCACATGGAGTGTTTCTTGTCTGAAGGTAGCCAAAGGAGACCTCTGATGTTTTTGCATTAACACCACCAAAAAGGTAGCAGTTTATCACTATTTACTGGGGGGGAGAAGGGGGGGGAAGCCAGAACAAAACCAGAAGGCCAAAGTGATTACTTGTACAAAAGAGATTTTTAAACATTACTGCAACACCTGTTGTAGCTCAGAAATTTAGTTAGTTGTTTTGTTGTTTTTTTTTTTTTTTAAGACAAATCAAGCATCTGAGAAGAGAAATTAAAAATGTGCAATAGAGAAGCTGTTAAAAGAGCAAATAATCAAGAAAATAAGGAAATAGACAAAGCAAAAATAGATGGCTCTAAATCTCTGGGAAAATATTTCTTGTCTATGGTATTGTCTACAAGCATAACAAAGTCATTATTATTTGCTTAACAGATCCCCTCACATACAGTATTCTGGAATGATAAGGATGAACGAATATTACTAAATCCCAACTTTATGACATGATATAACAAGAACTACACCTGAACTAAAAAAAGTGATTTTTTTCCACCTAGTTTTATAAAGTAATTTTAACTGAAAACTTTTCACCCTGAAGAAAGTGCTAAAACAATCCATGTATGTTTATTTCTTAAAAAGTTTGAAATAAAATATAAGTAAAATGTGGTTCAGTGATATCTATAGGAATTGAATATCCTAAATGTATTTTCAGAGTTGTCATAATCTTTATTTCAAGAAACAATGTTTTTATGCCAAATAATGTTTTGAACTGTATGGAAAAGCTCAGTACTTTCTCAGTACTTTTGTAGGAGCATTCAGTGCCATGTAACACATGACGCAAATGTGTCTAAATAAACCCACATTATCTAAAGAATTATTTTACAGTCAGTAAACTGAAAAGTCATTTGGGTATAACCTTTCATTGATTCAGGTATTTATACAAATGTGTAAATGAAAAAACATGGATGGCTTCCACAGAAAATTTAATTCATTGACTGTATCTTACCACGTGTAAATGGTGAGAGTGATACTTCCTTTTTTGTGACATTAAATTGCACTGCTCTTTTGGTTACAAGCTTTTGAGGCTGGAAGAAATTTCCTAGCAGAATGGTGTGTGTAACAAGTATCTAATGTTGGCAACAGTCCCTGGGTTTTGCTATAAACCCAATATGCTTTTTGGATGAAAGGGAATATGTGTAGAGCAAATTTAAATGCATTTTGCTGAAGAAATTAATGCAAATCAAAATATTTCCATAAACAATAAAGATCACCAAATGACCGAGCCTGAGAGAAGTGGTTGTATTTGTGTGTTTTGTTCTTACACATGATGTAAGGTCCTCCCCACCTACCCGACCCTTGTGAGACCCTACCTGAAGTACTGTGTACAGTTCTGGTGTTCCCACCATAGCAAGGACATGGAACTATTGGAGCAAGTCCAGAGGAGAGACAAACAGTTGATAAGAGGACTGGAGTACCTCTCCTTGAAGACAGGCTGAGACAGTTGGGACTGTCCAGCCTGGAGAAGGTTGCATGGAGACCTCATAGCAACCTTCCAGTATCTGAAGGGGACCAGCAGGGAAGCCAGAGAGGGACTCTTCATCAGGAACTGTAGTGATAGGACAAGGAGAAATAGGGACAAATTGAAAGAGGGCAAATTTACGTTTGATAATAGAAAAAAATTCTTTACACTGAAGGTGGTGAGACACTGGAAGAGGTTGCCCAGGGAAGTTGTGGATTGTCCATGCTTGGCAGCATTCAAAGCCAGATTGGATAAGGCCTTGAGCAACCTGGACCAGTGGGAGGTGCCCCTTCCCTTGGCATGGGGGCTTGGGACAAGCTGGTCTTTAAGGCCCATTCTAATCCCTTAACATTCTGTGAACAAGGCAGTTCACTGCTCCAGAAACTTTACTTTCTCTCACTTCAACAAAAGCATGCTAACTGAGCAATCTTGACAATGATTGAAGCATATAGGTCATTTGCAATCATGATAACTTTCATCACTATGAGAGGTACCTTGATTACAGCAGGACAAGTCTTGCTGGGGAAAAACAAGGGAAAAAAAACAAGAAGCAAGAATTTTACTTTCAAATTCACGGTTTTCAAAGGAATAAAAAACCCTACAACATAAAGACCTGTCTAAACTGTCAACATTTTTAAAATACCCCTCTTCTGTTCTGTGTATGGCTGCTTCAGGTTGGCAACAGAAAAGCAGCAATACCTGTGGCAGTTTTTCATGACACTGATAATAATCTCACTTACATGAAAATAGAGAAATGTTTAGGTTCAGACTATGAACCTTTTCTAATTATATTGAGATTGCCAACCCAAGGATTTTTGATAGATGTCTGACATTTCTGAGAATTTTTAGTTTTTAGTAGATATAATATCCTAATATCTTCTTTGCTTAAGGCTACACAACATGGAGCATTAACCTTTTCAAAACAGTTCAAACACTTCAATTAAAATCTTAAGGCAATAAGTCTAAAAGTCAAAGTACTCTTTTTTGTGTGTCCTCCTATTAGTACATCATTTGGTGTCCATTAGGAATTTTTTGTTTACCTAATTTTTTTACTACTGTTGTAACTACTTTGGTGAAGAATATAAAGTTAAAATACACCAAGTAACAAAAAAAAAACAAGATACTTAATACAAAAAAGCAAACTTATGTGTGCAGAACGATTTGAAACATCCTGTGCCATGCAAAACACCAACACAGGACTTGAAAATATCAGCTGGAACCTCTTCCTGCTTTGCCCCCAGCTACTAGACCCGCTAGAGATTATATCAATCATCTCCACTAAAAATTTTGTGTTCTTGCAAGTGAATTGAGTTTCTAGTCAATGTAACAAACAACATGTAGTGGGATCCATGCAAGCAGAGATACCTTGAGGATGAGCTGAAGTTTTTCACTCTGATTATGCACTCTTTCTTGCTCTGTGTTTCTACAAATGCACTGACATTTGCTGATTGTGTAACTGTTGGAGTCATATTGTAAACCAGCTCAGAGAAACAACCCACTTTAAGAAATAAGAAAGAACACATATTTTCATTTCCAAAAGAGAAAATTAATACAAGACTACATTATCAGTCACATTGTTCTCATGATTGTCCTTTTGTCTGTATTATCTCTGGTACAATGGTAGCAAACAACACAGCAATTCCCTCCCTGCAGTGACCTAATTAAGCAGGCAGCAAATTAAAACAAAAAACAAACAAACAAAAAAGCTAATCTGAAACTGTACACATTGCTGATTAATTTTCTGAGAGGTGGAGAAGAGCAAATCCTTCTAACATGAATTCAAAGTACATTTGTTTAACCTAAATGAACTATATATGGGTTTTGTTACAATTAAGCACATTCATTGGATAGAGTTGATGATCCAAATGGAAAGGTCATATGCTGGTCTGAGGCAGAGCTTAAAAACAAACATGTCAGTAACACATATAAGTAGGAAATGGGAAGTTATAGGCTCAGTGGTAAAAAAAAGTGAAAGGAGCTATGACATTGAAAGTACAAGTGTAATGGAAGAGGAATAAAGAATAAAGAAACATGGAGTAACTCTGAGATAAAGATACTGTAGGTGAAGAGTCAAAGGAGAAGTGAACCACACATCAATGTCCAGGGCAATCCCTAATGGCTGCAGGCTGGCATTCTCCTCCCAAAGAAATCATAGTTCTCCCTGTACAGCCCAAGGTAGAACCTTGTTTACCCCATCTATGCACCTTCCTGCTCAAGTCAGACATGTCAAATCCATCTTGAATACACCCTGCCTGCCTCACCTGCATTATCACATGCACAATCTCCAATAAACTGAGAATAAAACTCTTATCCTCTCAGTCTACATTCTCATTTTGTTTTTGGATATGACTTTTAGCACATCTGATGCTTCTCTTGTGATTCATTTCCAAACAGATGACAAAGATCTCATAGCCACCTCATAAGAAAGATTGCTTAGAAATGTGTTTAGGCTTAACTGTGTTGTAGATATCTTGTTGAGAAGTTATTTTCATGTGTGACAAAGATGGAAAGAGACAGGTATAATGGTAGATGACAGAAAGCATATATGGAAGCTTACACTTTATTTGCCTTTTTCTGGATTTTTTTTTTTTGTTTAGTTAATACAAGTTAGCTTGTGTGCATTTAAGTTCAAAAAATTTTTAAGGAGAAAACACTGAAAGAACACAAATCCCATAGTAAAATGTTACATATATTTAAAATGCAGTCTTGTGGATGTTTAAGAATTGATCCAAGACTTACTCATGAACTTGAATCTTAACCAAATAGTGTGACTTCTAGAAGAGATGGAATAAATAAAGCTTTTCTACTTTGTATGCACACTGAGCATCTACATTCTTTTTCCCTTAGATTTATGAAATGACAGCTTTTATACCTGCAATTCAGTGGAAGAATGTAATGCTCCAGGTAAAAATAAAAGGAGAGTATTTATTAACTGAGCATGGTTCTCTGAGGGTTTCTATCAGCAAGACCCACTGACTGAGCTGAAAATTTGCTCTGCATATTATGGCACATTTTTTTTTTCCTGGATAGAGCATCTAAGATTTATTTTCAAAGCCTTCTGAAGTCTGACAGTAAAGGTAACAATACTTAAAAGACACAAAGAACTAGGAGATGGTCACCTCCTTTCTAGTCAATCGCCTTCTCCTCACATTAGCTGCTGTGAAAGTGAACAGCAAATTTACAAAAAAATCTGTCCTGCTTACCTCTTCTAACTTCAGGAGGAGAAGGCAAGTGGGTACCACCCATCCGACCTCTAGGGGGACATCTGCTGTTAATGGGCCATTCAAATCATCCCATTGGGATCCACCCAGTGGGAGGAACCTGGCATTCCTACCTGGATAAAACCTGAGGCTCAAAACACCAGGGCACTGTGTTTTCCACTGGAAATCCTATGAAATCCAGTGGGGGAAATATATTTTTTAATAAATAAATAAAATTCTATTTTTAATAATTTTTTAATAAATAAAACTGTATTTTTAATTTTTTTTTTTTTTATTTCTCCTTTAATCAGACATCCTGTCAAGGACTACTCAAAATAGGCTGACTATAAAAGCAGTTCTAAAACTCACTCCTCACCCTTTTCAACCGTCTACCATATGGTGTAAATTTAAGGCATCTATAGACTAGATATCAGACTTAAGGAAATTGACAAACCAAGAACAAAACAAAAAAAAACAACTACCCACTCCATTCCATGGTGAGAAGCATCTTTATGAAACACTATTGCATCAATAAAGGGATATGACTCTTCTGACTAAGTGCAAACATTTTTAGATTTCTACATGAAAGCTTATGTTCCTGCTTAAATCTAGGTTTCTAGCACCATTTAAGACACTTATTTCATTCTTCTAGTTTCTCTTCTGCCTCTTCAAGAGTGTGTTTCTGATTCCTCTCTGCCTCTCTTGGGCAGATGCTCTAGAGACAGTACTGTGGATTAGAGAGCATAAGGTTAGACAATCGAATTGAGCCTCTATGTTCTTTTTAGAAGTGTGACAAGATGTAGTTAACCCCAAGAATGCCATTGCTCTTCAAACAAAGAATGACCAGTTGTTTCATAGCCACCATTAGTGGAGATAACAAATTCAGGTCATATGAATTCCTCTCCAGGATCTTGATGAAACAACTCCTAAAGGATATAAACTAATTTTTAAATGAAAATAAAAAAATATGAAAGAATGCATTTCAAGAGCTACAAGGCTTTTTGTTTGTTTGTTTGTTTTTTAATGTTTATGTACTCTTAAAGAAAAACAGAACTTCCCCTGTTATGAATGAAATTGTTTATTGAAAAATAACAATTAGCCATAGTCAAGAGGTAAAATAATTTGTAATGATGTATATCTAAAAGTGAATTTTAGTGGACTTTCAGTAACACAGAATATATATAAATGTATTTTACTGTTGCATTTTTTTTTAATGCATATTTAGATACATGATCTATCATAAATAAAAACACAACAGAGAATAATTTACCTAAATTATTTTGCAATGTATCTTGGCAGAGGTCACTTTAAAACCTTCCAAGAAACAAAAGCAGTTCAGTTTTGATACAGTAGTTGGAGACTACTGCAGTGAGAAATAAAAGAAGACTTAGAAGGAAAACCTCAGTGTCAGTCTATTTATAATTTATATTCACAGATGGCAAAATAAGTGGTGTGACAAGTAGAAATAATCACCCTGTCATATTCACTAAACTTATTCTAACAGATGTGACACTCACAATACATCTTTTCATCATTGTAAGAATGCACTGGAATGTTTTTTTTTTCGTTGCTTTTTTGTTTGTTTGTTTTTGGTTTTTTTTTACTACTTGCCTTGAAGAGAAACTCCCTGACTGGTTTGCATTTCAGATTTGTCTTGCACTAAGAACTGAACTTATCTCCTTCTTGATACACTTCTACTTTAAAATTCAAATACATTCTTGTTTTTCAGTGTTGCAAATATTGTTCTGTCTTAGATTGCTCCACCAATGGATGTCAATCTCCAGCAGAAGAGAGACCTCTCACTCAGTGATGACCTTTTTATTGTACATACTGCACTCTAAACATAGTCTTCACTATTGCTTCAAAGACACAAAGGAATTGTTGTTTGGATTTTTTTCTATAATTTTACTTTCATACACAGGCAACTTTTTAAAAAGCTTCATGAACTTTTGCTTTCAAAGTGCCCCCAGCACTCAAGGTGAGGCTGCCCCAGTGCAGAGCAGAGCAGGACAATCCCTTCTCTTGCCCTGCTGGTGATGCTGTGCCTGATGCACCCCAGGACATGGGTGGCCCTCCTGGCTGCCAGGGCCACTGCCTACTCGTGTTCAACTTCTCATCAGCAAGGATAGCCAGATCCCTCTCCACAGTGCTGCTTCTCACCATCTCTTTCCCCAGTTTGTACATACGTCATAGAATTTTACATTATGCTGGTTTTTAACCTAAGCTATTATAGTGTTCTTGTCTTTTTACTTGCCAGAACAGGCTTTGAATCAGTAATTTTCTGTACAGGATGCCCACAAGAAGTATGACAGCTAGTATGAGGGACTATGACGCCAGGGGGAAAACGTTTACTGAGCTGTGAGAAAGACCTTTAGTGCTGCAAACACAAACACAATACAACATGCACTGAGGTATTTTATGAGTATTTTCAGCTGCAGGAGTGGGCAAATTCAGCCAGCATGTTATATAATGGAGGAAATGCTGCCTCTTTCTGTATCTGTTGCATCACCAAAAGGTTTCAGAAAGCTTGGGCTGTACAAGGCTACATTTCAAGCAATGTGAGTATAAAATAGTAAGCATGGTATTACTGCAAGTTCTGAAATATGCCAATGACTTTGGATTTCCATGGAGGATTTACATTTTTATTAGCATCCAGAGAGCCAAACTGCACAATGAGTCTGGCAAATGTACCAACTGCTGGTAGATAGCCAGTAATTCCAGGAAACAGAAAGCATCTGATGTGATGCTCAAATATTTATTTGCATTTTTGATCTACTTGTTTCTTTTCTGGAACATACTGAAGATTGTATGCACAATTGAAGATTGTGTCCTATTGTAAACAGATGAGGATCAAACAATGCTTTGAATACAACCAGAACTGATGTGTGACAGATGCTTTTTTGTGTCTATCAGTATATTTTGGTCTAAAGTTTTCAGAGAAGCTCTGCTTTTAATGACTGGTATTTTCTATTAAGAAGGCAAATAACATTAGTCATATTGGCAATAATTGCCTAAAACTCAATAAAAACAATAAAAACAGACCAATTCAAAATTGTCTAAACATGTAGGTAACTAAACATAAGCATGTGATCATCCTGCAGGCACAGAAGTGACCATTGTAAGCATGCAGATGTCCATGCTCTGTCTTTTGATTTATAGAAGGTGAACTATATGTGATAATACACATGAAGTGCTCTGAGGGGTGATGATGACCTTTTATATAAAGCCAGGTACCTTGAGGACAAAACTTGAAAGATTTCTTATCTCAGGGTCTGTTCTCTTTTTCCTTTCAGAACAATTTGCTCAAACTCATCAAAGCTGCTGTTAACTTGACAAGCAGTTTCTTAAGTAAGATTTGTAGCTACTAAACTCTGAACATTTGACTAATTGCATTGTGGCATTAAAAAAGACAGAAATATTACCCAAAAAATCTTCCTTGCTGTGTACAGTTGTTTTTTCAACTCATCCAAAAAGCTTACAGGCATGTAATATTTTAGCTGAATTTCTCAGCTGTCTTTATGTGGGTGGACTAAGAGAAAAAAAGTGGCTTGTGTCTTTCCATAAATTGGAAGTTTATCTGCATTTGTCTGATCTGGCTTCAGGGTAAAAAACATTTGTTTTGTGAAGAGGGTAATTACACTGGCAGCACAGACTATCCTGGCATTCAACTCCGGTTCAGATTTCTGTTCCCAATACCTTTAGTGAATCTTTGGGTCTTTCTGTTAATAACTTGCTTCTCAGTGGGTTAGGAAATGCCTGTCTGTCACAGAAGTCTATCAAGTACTTTGCCAAACCACATGCATACTGACAGTTACCATTTCTGATGAGAGATGAATACTGATGCTGTAGTTGCCATGGAATAAATACTAAACACTAAACAGCATGATCCTCATCACAACAGGCACATTGAATAGTTCAGTGCTAATGTGATCATATTTCACAGGAAGCCCTTAATTTTTGTTGTCAGTTTCCTGTCATGACCTTCCAGATAGCATGGCTGCTGTAAACCTTTCTTCTTCCTTTTGTAAAGCTTGCCAGTCCTTGGATTTCTGCCATGTCAGGGAGCTGCCAGCCAACAGAACAGATGGAATGCACAAGAAACAGGCTCTTCTTTACTGAGTTGTTGGTGTCTGTGTAAGGTGGCAGGGCTAATCAATTTACCTGCCCATCCCAGGTTAGACACAGCACAGGTAAACATGTAGCAGAATGATATCAATGTTTGTGCAACAAGGAGTCAAGCATAGCAATCTCTGAAAGGAAATATGCACTTTATGAAAGGTGTAAGAGGAATGTAGAACACTAATAACTTGCATTTAGATCATTTAGGACAGCTAAGCTTTCTAATGACTCCCTTTAAGAAAGTCCTCCTTTACTCCTGACATTTACTTTCCCCAGTTTCAAATTCACAACTCTTTTGACACTTGTATGTATTGGATTCAATTTCCCAAACCTTATCTCTATTGTCTCTGACAGAGCTGCCTTCTTCATCTGATCCCTCATTTCTGGCTGAACATTACGCTTCTTCAACAAAAATTCAACACCATGACAAGATGGGAAATTTCATAATACCACAGATTTAAGGTCAAATGGAACCATTAGATCATCTGATCTCACCTCCTACACAGCAGAGGTTATTTCATTCCAGTGTAATTTTGTTTATTTCATGCTAGCCTACTGTCATTTTGACAATATTAGCTTAGTTTTTTAATCTTCAACTTTAATTCTACATACCTCCACAATACCTTTTATTTGCTTAAAAAACTTTTCCCCATGCAAAATCATCAAAATTACTATTATTTTTCACTAATACTATGAATAAAACAGCAAGTGCAGAACTGTGCTCATTTTTCTGTATAGATTTCAAAGTTTCTGATAATCTACATTGCTCTATGACACCTAAAGGACAAAATTCTAATCAATAGAATCTATCCTTGGGAATTAGTCATAAAGGACATATTGAGAAATAAATAGAAAGAAATCCACAATTTAAAAGTCAGGAGAAATAAAGCAGCTAATCACTTTTTCTTTTTTTTTTTCTTTCAGTCCACCCACACGATATCTAAAGATGGCTGAGAAATTCAGCTGTAATATTAAATGCCTGTAAGCTTTTTAGATGAGTTTAAAAACAACTGTGCACAGTGAGGAAATTTTTTTTATATTTCTTTTTTTTTTATCCTACAATGCAATTAGTCAAATATGCACATCATTGAGGTCACTTGAATGCATACTTATGGAGGGAAATGTGATTTTTAAATTCTTCATTGCTTGTTTATGTATTAATTTCACAGCTTTAGAGAGAGAACTCTCATTCTTCTGCAAATTAGTATGTGGTCAGAAATTGTTGCATGATAACATTCGAAGGCATAGAATTCAGTTAAAATTATGTTGGTGCTTTATGAACTGGTTACCAGTAAAACCCAAATTTGACTTGTTTCCAACTGTCAAAATATAACATATTGAAAACACTACACCAGAAAATGTGTATGGATTTTCTACAAATAAATCAATATGCATGTATGCTGTATGTGAATAAATTAAAGTTCCAAAACAATTTCATTCAATAAGACTATGTGAATAAGTTTTCCATAAACACTGTTATTCTTGAAACAGGAATCTATCATATCAGAAGAATAGTGCAATATCCTTTTATGACATGGCAGCTTTCAGGAATACTGTATTAGGTATAGTAGGTATACAAAGGCTGTTTTGCAACTATTTAATCCTCAGTTTTCTATCCTGGTCTGGACAAAAAAAGACCAGACCTGTTTTGTATCCCAATTACAAATGTTTTGAAACTCTTTATATGTGAACGGTAAAATTATACTTATGTATAATAATTACTGAAGTAGGTCATTACTTTCTCATCTATACCCAAGCAATCATCAAAACCCAAAATCACATATTTCCAAGAAAGTGGTTCATGTCACCCTTTCAGTTTGACTTTAGTCTTCTGGAAGAAGAGGTATAAGGGAGCAAAAGCACTATTTCTTTGAAACTTTATAGTCAGAAAACCATAAATGTAACCATATTTGTAAGATAAGAAAATACATAAATAATTCCAAGGAGGTTTCATGTGTTGAACAGAAATACAAGACATCTGATACTTTGATGTTTCCCATCACCTTGTGATTAAGGGAATAAAAAAAGATGTATGCAAATGGGTCCCCTAATTCAGAAAACTTTTTTGCAGACATGACACATGATCATCTTAAAGATGACTGATGGAAATTCAAAATTATGAAGACATAGGAAAGAATTAGGGAAAAGAAAGAAAATCAAGGTAGAACATAACAAAATAGAACATCTGTTCCATTTTTTTAAATATTCATATAGTTTTATTTTTCAAAAATTTTTAGTAGACATAAAAAGATATTGGCATATTTTAAAAATCAGCAGAAAACATCTTGTTGGGAGAAGTCTTGATAGACTCAACTCATTTTTTACTAGACAGCTACTCCTAAGTGTGCATGGAAGCAACAAGGGAAAAACACTGGCAAAAAAGTTTTAGAAAAAAACAGCCACAACAGCTTGGGTCAAGGGTTACTGGGATGTAAGTGAAAACAAACCACTGAAGTACAAATGGAAGGGTCCTTAGCATTGCAAAAATAAGGGCATCTCCGACATTGTGCACCAATCCACTACTTGATTTCCCCAAGGGAATCAGAATCACTGCTTTTCAGGACACTGGCCAAAGACACTGCTCTCTCAGCACTAAGTTTTGTAACCTGGTTTGTCATCCAGGGCAGTCTGCCCACCATGTAATGTGCTCTAGACTACTTCAGAGTTCAGAGATCACTTTGGATGTAATGCACACTCCCTGCTCTTTATGCTGTTACCATACACTACAATATGGTTTTAACCATGGAAAGACTAACACTAGCAGGTATGAACAGTGTTAAGATAGGATGTAATGTTGAACAGAATAGTCCAGAAGCTGATGGCAGTCATCTGGCAAAGTGTTGGAACCCAGGACATTCCTCTGGATGCCCTGGGTGGTCCGAGACCCTGACAAGGGGCCAAGAACTTTGGCACAGAGTCAAAAGTACCAGTGCCTTTGGTTTCAGTCCATGGTGCACCCCTGCTGCAATTCATTCAGCAACTTCTGTGTCACTTGACAGAAAAAAGTTTTGTCCTTGCATACATGATCCTGTACAACCTCCACCTGTCCAGCAAAATCTAATACATTTTGATCACAATTGCTAATGGATTCTGTTGTTCCATGCCTTCAGCAAGGTATCTGGATATTGCCTTCTGCCACTCTACTGTCATTCCCATACTTTGTCTGGGGCATGTTAAATTTATACTTTCATCTTCCTAGGTCCTCATAGTGGACCATTACCATTTCTTAACACACTTGTGGATTGTTCTACCAGGGTTCATATGCACATCATTATTATGTCCCAGTCATCAGAGCCACACAAGTCCTTGAGTTTGGCTATAGATGCCATCCATGCCTGTGGGTGGCTATGATATAACCACTGCCCTGACTGAAAGTTTCACATCCTTGATGCCTGTTAAGTGGCCAGAACTATCTGCTTAGTGTTCCACTGGATAGCTTGTACTTTTCTGCCTAATTTCCCACTGGAGGTCTTGTCTGTTTCCTGCTAAAATTATATTCAGTAAAAGAATATATGTAAAGAATCTAGACATAGATTCAATTACAAATGTCTTATTCACTCATCTTTTATTTCCCATCTTTTTCCCTTCCTGGCAGTGATGAGTCCAATCCATTCTGTATAAGGTTGCTCACATTTTCTTCTTCCTGTGCATTTTCAATGTCTTGTATGCATTAACCTCACAGGTTTTATCTATGCTAGGCAATTAAAGGGCCTTCAGCCATGCCCTTACATCTTGAGTTGAAGCTATTGAATTCATCTTATTTTTGGCAACAGTACATTATGTATTTGCTGTTTTTCTGATTATTTTCAATGGTAATAATTAATCATATTTGTACTTTGCAGCATATACTTGTTTTCTGAACTCAATTCCCTTTGGAATATTTTTCAACTTCTGATCCTTAGTGAGGATATGTGTTGCAGTTGCTCAAAGCTGAGAACATCTTGTAGAGGAGGAGAGGCTGTGCTACATGTCTAGAATATGAGCTCAGGGCTGAGAAATATGGCCTAGGTTGGAGTCAAGGATGAGAGGAGGGAAGGAGAGAGGGAAAAAAAGAGCAGAGGTGGATTAACATGACCTTTCACATCCTGTCATTAAAGGGAATCTTATTTTTGCTGATACCTCATATAGAAAATGATGTAGTTACAGTGATATGTCAGGACTGACCTCAGAAGTGAAAGACTGAACAAATATATTGGGGTCAAAGAATGAAGCTGCAGAAAAAGGTAGCTTATACTAGCTTTTTCTTTCTTTTTTTCTTTTTTTTTTTCTTTCTTTTTTTTTTTCCCTAGAACTCCTTGGAAGGTCTCCTTTGTCTCTCTCCAGTGGGGACAAAAGTTGGGAGGACCTTAATCAATGCCAATAAGCACCAGAAGGTAAGGTGCAAAGGGGATGGTGCTAGGCCATTTTCAGTGGTGATGACAGGACCAGAGGCAATGGCTGCAAAGTGAAGTATGGGAGGCTCCCTCTGATCACTTTCTTATGGCCAGGATGGCCAGGTACATGTTGCCCACAGACACTGTGGAGTGTTCATTCTTAGAAGTAGTCAAAAGCCTTCTGATCATGGTCATCAGCAACAGACTCTGTGTGACCCTACCTGAGCAGGGTGTTTGGATGAGATGATCTCTAGAAGTGCCTTCCAACCTCAGCTATTCTGTGATATTTAGATCATATAATATAAATCATGTGATAGGTATCATCAATTTCATTAACTGAGTGCTTCATCATTTGGCATTAGGCTAGACAGCCTTAAGACAGTTTTCTGAAAGCTCAGAGTTGTTTTCTTCATCATAAAATGTTCAAGTCAGAGCTTTTACGTTTGCTTAACATTTTTATAATTCATCATTGCACTCCTAATTACAAGTAATATTAAAGCAATCAAAACAAGTGTAGTAAAGGGTGAACTATGTAAGATATTCTGTCTACTGATAGATCACATAATTTTCAAATAATGAAAGCAACAGGATTCATAACACGAAGCTGTCTCATACATTTTATAAGTAAGAAAATATTTAGATTTGATTCAGCTTTTTACTACCGGACAAAATAAACCTGATTTACAAATGCATCAAATTTTCAGCCTGACTGGAAAGCAGATTCCTTTTTTTTTTTTTTAAATTAGGGTTCAGTAATAATTGAAATAGTTGTTCTTTCCTACTGCTTAGTGCTTTCATCAGAGTTTCTTAAAAACTCTGATTACTGTTGACTAATACTTTTTTTGGAAAATAATCTTGTTTTATGAATGGAGAAACTATGGTCCACAGTCCTTTTGGTTTTTCTAAGTCACACAGAAAAATCATGATAATACTAGGAACAAGACTTGAATTGCCTTGGTGAAGGCAATAATTGTATGGTGCAGAAAAATGCAAAAAAACCTGTAAAGTGTAATTGGGCCAAAATGTCCACATACATCTGATAAACTTGAACTTTCACAAAGTTAATTTTCTCTATAGAGGATTCTTTGTACTTTCAAAAGACTGTACATGTACATCACAAATTAGAAATAAAATTCTTATAGGTTTCTTTATTTTTGAGAAGCAGCTTGACTGACATGAATTACAAACAAAAGTGAAATATTTCTGTTGCACATATTTAGCAAGCTAAAATGATGAGATTTCTGTTTACAAATGCTTGGGCTTTTTTGATGTCTCTAATAATGATTGTGAAATCTTGCATACAATCAAACAACTTCAATTCTGCAATGTTAGAACTCTGTTTAATAACAGAATTTAAGTATTTCTACAAGCACAAAACCAGAAAGAAGTAGTGCATTTCAGTTTTGCAAGCACAATTTTTAGTTAAATATTTGGTATTGGGATATCAATGAGTACAAGACTGTTTAAATGCCACATCATATTTTTGGGAAGAAAAGCAATGTTTGATATCCTAAGAGAGCTAACAACAAAATTCATGTCAGATAAAGATCACAGTTTGTGATGTGAATGAAAAAGTATTAGTGCATAAGCATTTTAAAGACCCACTTTAGGCAGCATTCAACCACAGTACATGTCCATTGCAGGACTCTAACAACAATTTTGCTTAGATAGGTACCCTCATGCTTTTCATAAAACAATCTCTTTTGTGTCTCTCCCGATTAGTAAATTTTATAAAAGTGATTTAAAAATCATGTTTGTTAATGAATATTTTTCCAGGTTTCCACAGAAATCTCAAATAGAAATGTAAATCAATTAGCCTTTTACTCCACCCATTCATCCATCTATCCATACACCTATCCATCCAAAAACCCCAACAGAAAAAGGTACTAAATAAGTGGATTAAGTGAATAAAGAAAGGAGGCTGGCTCTACTACTCACTTCTGCTTTTTATAACTTTCAAATGTTACATGATTTGGGTTTTACAATGAGGCTGGTAATTTCTGTAATAAAATGTTATTCATTAAAAATTGGGAAACTGCATTGATCATCTCCTTGATTGGTTCATTTCACTGTGATCTGTAAATACCTTCACTGCAAGTTGAACATATTCAGCATTAAATTTTCAGTTTTCTAATAAAATATAGATCAATAGTGGTTATTATTCAACACAGATGAAAATATTGTCTAAAATATTATTTTCCAGTATTTTTCAATTATTATTTAAAATTGTGTCCCTATATATATTTATTTTCTCTTTATTAAAAATAAAATCTTGATAAATTAAAAAAGATACCTTGGGAAGACAAACTACTCAATCTCTGTAAGCTACAATAATTATATTCTAACTAGCAAAAAAAATCTCTAAATTCCCTGAAATGTTGATATGCAATTATATTATTACATTTCTACTGTCAATTAAGAAGGGTTTTTTTACAATTAAAAAAGTTCACTGTAGCTCTCAGACTGGAACTCTTCAGATTTTCTGGTGACTTAGTTCAGAAAGTCTCATTAAAACATCAGAATTCAGGACTCAGTCCTAAATTTTATGTGCTGGAACACACACTTTTATCTTCAACACTAGTGAAAATGCCTATTCCTGGAATGGAAAATCTGAAGAAGGATCCATACTCAGAAGCAGTCAAGAATACCAAGTGGAATAATAGAAATCATATTGAAAAGACTTGGAGAATATTTCTATGCCACTACACGTATTTGTGGTAATCCGTGTTCTGATTACTGAGAGCAGATAAAGCCTCTTTCCCCTCTTTCTATAGCTGAAAAATACACGTCCCTGGAAAAAGTGAATAGAAGAGGAAGTATGGACAGAGATTTGTGGCAGAGGTTAAAAATGATAAATTAATGATGGAATAAACAAGAAATGGACATCTTTGACTGTGAATGGCATGAGGAAGACAAGTTGTTTATTGTCTCAAAATATAAATGAATGAAACTAGCAGATGGTAGATACAGAATAAACATATGGAGGAATTTTCATTCTTATAAAATCAAAACTTCAGTTGTATAACTTCTAGCCACAGCATCCTGATGGATATAATATTGACAAATATTCAAGAGATAATGGATGACTCTGAGCAGAGGAAAACCATCAAGGGACACTAAAAAGTTAGAAAATTTTGTTGGCAAGTTTCTCAGATGCAGATTGTTGGTAGTTGGGAAACTTTCTGAGAAGTATCACCAAGATTATACCTTATCCTAGTCCTCGGTTTCTATTATGATGCCATGTTTCTATTGTAATCCAGTTTTTAAGCAGGGTTCTAAGTTAGACAGACCTTTGAACTGACCTCTGATGTCTCTTCTTATGCTCCAGTGCTCTTTTCTGATCTTATGATCAAACACTGAGCAGTTTGTTCAACAACAACACAGAAGATGACAAATCCCATCACAGGGAACATAGAAAGGAAGAGACAGAGATCAAAATTCTCTTGGTTTTCAGTTGTTGTGAGATTTTTTAAAAAATACTTTTAAAACTTCTTGGGAAATAGCCTCAATAAAGTTTATATGTAATTTATAACTTGATTTGTCAAATTCCAGTTTTTAATAAATAACATTTCCAATCACTTCAATTCAAGGCCTCAAAACACCTTTACAAAAATACTAAGTTTTTTGGAAATCATGAAATCTATCCTTCAAATTAGGAAAAGGAAGCAGACATATTTTGAAGTGCATGATCAGAGAGGAAAATTTAAAATTTAAAAAAATGAAGAGTCTTTATTTTAATTAGAGAAATAGCTAACTAAATAAATAAAATACTCTTTTAAAAAATGAAACCAACCCAAAACTTTCCTTGAAGAGTCTAAATTACAGATTATAGAAAAATGCAGGTCCCCCATCCAGTGCAAATCAGATTTAATGGTGACAATATTGTCACTATTTTAAAGTACTTTTGTAGCTGTGTGTGGGAAAAGTCTAGGTGTAAAATTACATTGTAATAAAGAGAGATTGCAGTCAGTACAGCTGACTTCCTACACACAATCTAAAGGAGACAAAACTTAGATTGCAGCTTGCTAGTATATCACTTTGAATAGGTTATTCCAGTTGTGAGAGATTGAAATATTAAAGGTTAATGACTCCCAATCAGCCATTTACAAAAGCCCCAGGGGCTTTGCTGGGCCTGGTTTGTACCCCCTAACACAGGGGGAGGAGGAAATGTTTGGGGGTGTGGTGGCAAACCCTCTGTTCTGCACAAGAACAGCCCAGGTGCAGAGGCAGTGAGCAGCACTGCTGGAGGGTGACCATGACAAACTGACCTTTGTTTAGATCAAGTGGGTGTGAGGCAGACACGGGAAGAGCCCCTTAAGAAGCAGATCCTTCAAAGTGGGATAATGCTTTTTATTATGCCAATGTTCTCCTTCCTGATAAGGCTCTGGTGCAAAACTCCCCACAAGGGGAGGAGCCTGGGCATTGCCATCAGAACCTGAACCTTTCTTAACATATTGAACTTCCCCTACCACTGATGGACCAAGACTGAGCCTGTTACTTGGACTAATGAGCTTCTATATTGAAACAAATAAGTCTAGTCTCTGGATGCATGGGTGGTGATATCTTTCCCCTCTGTTATCTACTCTTACCCTTTCTTTTTCTTCATTTTTCTTCCTTCTGCCTATAGATCTTCTTATGTGGCATTTCTATACTTTTATAATGTTATATTTCTATGGCTGAAACCAAAATGGCTACTTTCCTCCTTTCCATTGCAACCAAATTTTTCAAAAATAAACTTTCCATATATATATATACATCTATACATAAACAGTGATAATTCAGCATTATTTTCCGCTGATCCATCCCAAAGGATCTATTAATAAGAGCCTGCCAGCTGCTTCAGGGGCAGATTGTAACACCAGCCAGATGTTGTCACTGGCAGTCCTCAAACTTTCACTTGGCACAATTTTATTAACAAAAAGTGTGATTCTGTGATCTGTTAGTGTGAGACCTTTATGGGTGCTGGCAGTTGCTGACAGTGGGTAACAGGTTAGGGTAGAAGTGTGGAAACCTAGGAGAGGGTCTCACTTGTGTTGTGTGACCAGGAACAAGTCCATTGAAAAACTCTTTGATCCAGCAGGATGGGCTCAGTGAAGAGTCCCATAGTGGGATGTTGACAGACTGATAGGGCACAAATGCATTGGTTTTCCTGGGGTGCTGATAGCCTAATCCAGCATGAAGGGTTGGAGGAAATATCCCCTTTGCATGTGACACTTTGAAACATAGGGTTTTTTCAATTCCTACTACTGAAGAAAAAAACCCCATTACTAAGAAAAACATATTTTGCAGGTTTTTTTGTTGTTGTTTTTTGTGGTTTTTTTTTTTTTTTTTTTTGGGTTTTTCTTGGGGTTTTTTTTTTTTTTTGGAGGGGTTGTTTTGACTTTATTGGGCTTTTTTAAAAAAATTAATTTGTAAGTCAGGACTGATGTCCTGGTTTAAATGAAAGTTGAGTAAATAAAATGAAACAAATAATTTATACCATCAGGGTATAATTTATCCTACCTGTTTTAGACACCTATTTTAGAATGAGATTAATTTAATTTTAGCTGTAATTGCTTGTCTTCATTGGTTAATGAGGAAGTTTGATGACTAGACATTATGGGTGGAATTAATGTAATTTTACTTTATGTTTCTATACTGTATATGTCTGCATCTGAGGGAATGTCTGGAAACTCCTTTCTAGCAACTGAATTGATATAAATATTTTCAGGGAAACTCTATGTGACAATTTAATCATCTGTACTAGTTGTGGCTGGGATAGAGTTACAGTTTTCTTTATAGAGGCTAAAAGGGGGTAATGTTTTGGATTTGTGCTGAAACAGCATTGATGATAAAGAGATCTTTTCATGATTGCTGAACAGTGCTTATGCTGAGTAAAGGTCTTTTCTACTCCTCACACCACCCCATCAGTGATGAGTCTGGGAGTGCACAGGAAGTTGAGGGCATACCTGGGTGGGACAGTTGACCCCAAGTGACCAAAGGGATATCCTGTGCCATGTGGCATCATGGTCAATGTACAAAGCTGTGGGAATAAGAAGGAAGGAAAGGGGTTTTCAGAGTGATGTCATTTGTCTTCCCAAGTAACCATTACTTTTCTTGGAGATGGCCGAACACCTGCTTGCTGATGGGAAGTGCTGAATGAATTCTTTATTTTGTTTTTCTGTGCACACAGCTTTTGCTTTTCCTACTAACCTGTCTTTATATCAACCTACAAACTTTCTCACTTTTACTCTTCTGATTCTTTTCACCATCCTGCTGTGGAGGAGTAAGTGGCTGGGTGGATCTTAGCTGCCTACCAAGGTTAATCCACAAGATAATTATTTCAAAAAGAGAGGAATTTCACTTCACTTACTATAAACAGATTCTAGATAATAATCTCAAATATAGATAACTTTATACATTATTTTTTCTAAAATCTTTCTCGCTGTAAGAACCAAATTAAATTCCACCCACATTTCTAGAGAGGTAAACTTAGGATTTACTAAAACACTTTCAACCGGATTAAATGTGACTACATTTGTTGCAAATCTAAAGAATAAAAATGTTACAGATATTATGATTTAAAACAAAACATCTTGTTTGTGTACATTCTGATTTCACCAAAGTTATCTGCTTTTATCTGTTACAGAATTCAAATCTTTTCAGCCAATGACACCCACTTTTCTACTTCAGAGATTTAATTCCTAATGCTTTCTGATACCTTTAAAATCTATTCAATAGTCCAGTGATCCAAATTAATTTTGCTTGTCTGATTTTTGTCCTGGAATTTGGCACTGTTCACTGTATTTTGCCACTCGGTTTAGTGTATTCTCTTTGTATCTCTTCTTTAAAAGAAAGAGGTGCCACATTTTTTGTGACACATTGTTATCAGTATTTCAGATATTTCTATTGAGAAAAGAGGGGATTTTAGGGAGGAAAGGGTTAAATGCAGAAGGATGCTGAGGAGAGGGTAGATTCACTCAAGTGAGCTGGGAATGACAAGGCCTGGAGAATACCAGTGAAGGAAACCATATATTGTGTCTGCTGCTGTTTATCCTCTGTCTGTTTTGAGAAGTAGAATTTCTGTGTAGAGATAACAGGTGTTTACAGAGACTTGGAGGCCCTCTCCTAGGCTGCTTGAGCTCCCTGGTGGGAGAGGCATCAAAACAAAGATCATAAAAAGCACAAGGCGGATCACAGCATGATGGTGAGCTATGCATGCGTGAGCCTTTTATAAATGGGTGCCAGCAGCAGCCCTGCCACTCGCCAGGACTGAACTGAGCCTGACAGGGCCTGTGTCCTCATTTTGTGTGTCTCACTGTCACCCAACGCTGTTTTGGGATCCTCCAGCCAGTGAGGCAATTAAATAAATTTACTCTTTGCATTTCAGCTGTGGTTTTCTGTCACCATCTAGTCACCTGTGTGTGTTGATTCACATAGAGATTTAAAAACACCTAAAAACCCAGTACTTTTCTATAGACTCATAGAGTATAAAATTAATCTGTTGGAAATCTAAGACAGATGTTTCTGAATTCTTAACAATTTAATTCATTAGAGGAAGACTCACAGCATTTAAAACTGGCTTGTTAAGAAGTAGGACTTCTGGATTCACCACGGAGCTAAAATAAAAGCCCACCTTTTTGCTTTCAATTTTTAACACAATAGGAAAAATGCTTTGTGTGCGCCTGAACCCACACTTAACTACAAAAAGATTCTAGGAGAGCAGATAGGTAACCTAAATGACCATCCTCTTATTTTAAAATGGATAAATTTAGGGAAGAAGCTCTCCTATTTGTTCTCCACAAAAACTAAATTAACTTAAATGAAAACTGTAATTTCCCACCTCACATATTTAATCTCATATTTCTGTTTTAATCATCCTGAGAGACTTCTGGAATTTCTTAAACTGAGATACAGTCACTCAGTCTTCAGTATTTTCAGTGGAAATTGATTTTTCATAACACATTAATCACAAAGCAAGTGCTTTAAGTGAAGCTATAGCCAATCTAAAGAACCTGTTCTCTTAAAAATAATGTATATTGACCCATTATGTCTTTGTAAAATACATCAAGAAAATTACAACAAATTTGTAAAAAAAATCACTATATTTACCTGTCACACTATGGTACGGGCATCATATCTCAGAAACAGGACAAAATTTACAGTATAAGGAAAAAAAAACTCTGCATTACATAGTCTACTACTGTCATCAGATTGCAGTCCTCTAATTATGGGTTCAAGGTAAATATGCATTTAGATTTGGGAAAGTCTCTACGTAGGGTGGAAGAAAAAAAATCCAGTAGAAAAGCAGAATACTGCATAAAAATTATTTACTGTAAAGCTAAATGAAGCTGAGAGTACCTGCCCTTTCCCACCTGAATATCACAAAGTCTTAACCAAGTTTCAGAGATGAACAAAGATAGGCTTGAGGGCAACTTAACTCCTCTGAGTTTTGAGAAGAAAAAACAGAATTGAAGCTTCCCAGTGGGAGAAAAAGTGAAGATAAAGGGCATAGAGATCCTATTAAGAAGACTAAGCAAGTCTTACCAGATAAGTAGAGAGAGATCAGTAAGATAGGCCAGAGCTGACAGTGAAGACAGAACAAGATGACACAGTAAAATAAGAAGAAAAAGGTACAGAAATGTATTTATATGACACATAGAACAAAAAGGGTATGTGAGGGCTTCCTGAAAGAGGTATATTTATTCAGCATATGAGGTTCCTATTCTTTATGTTGGATGTTACCACTTACAAAGAAAATCAAAAACGTTAAGGCTGAACACTGACAACAAAGGTTTTTTTGAGTGAAGCATAAATCATTAAACACAGTAGACAGCAAAAGAAAACAAACTATGATTTAGAGAAGTGACATTTCCTCAAAATTTTTAAAAAAATCTTGTTTTAATCAGTTTATAAAATTATAGAGAGATGAACGGATTTGGCAGACATAGAGCATTATGTTAATTGCTTTTTTTTGTTTTGTGTATTTATCATCAAAAGTGCTAGATATCCTAATTCTAGGAAATGATTCAGCTTTCAGATGAAGATAAATTATTGTATATGCAGCAGAGAAACAGAATGAATTAAAATGCAAATAAAGGTTTCATGATGAAATATGTTAACTTCTAAATAATTTGCTTACTGTTCAGTCATCATTCTTTGTAAGAGTGGTTTATTATTTTCTGTTCTCAAAACCTGAATGCATACCAATGTTCAGAATTAAACAAACTACTGTTAATCTTCTACTTCAGTAATAATTTCAATTTATTACAATTTAACGGTCTTATCCTAAGAATCTTCTCAAGAATCTCTCTCAAGAAGAGAGAAGTTAACATTAGGGTTTTGTTTTTTTTCCTCATAACAGTTTGGTATTCACCATTTTGCAAATAAAATTAAGAAGAAAATACAAATTATATTTTCCAGCAATTTCTTGAGTTTAAGGTATCATCCTTCCTGTCTGATAGGGACAGAATCTTCATCAGTCACCGTGATAAATTAAACTATTATTCTGCTCTATTTGACCCTTGTGAAATTGCCTGGAATAATTCATCCAGTTTTGGACTCCCAGGTACAAGGAAAATGTCAGTGAAAGGGAGAGACTCCAGCCAAGGGATAGCTAGGTGCTCAGGGGTCTAAAGCATAAAATGTGTGAAGAGAGGCTGACAGAGCAGGACTTGTCCAGCCTGTGGAAGAGAAAGCTGGGGCAGAGAACTCACATTATTCTACAGCACCTTTAAGAGGTGCTATACACCTGATGGAGTCAGACGCTTGTCATACGTGCGCAGCAAAGGCACAAGAGGCAAAAAACCCTGTGGCTGCAAAAAAGGAAAATTCCTACTGAATTCAGTCATTCTTCCCAGTGAGAGGTTAAGCACTGGGACAGCTTACTTCAAAAGCTCACAGATTTTTTTGTCTTTGAAGATGTTCAAAACTCACCTAGATAAGGCCTGAGCTAATACTGGAGTTGGTCCTGCTTTGAGCAGGATGTCTGACTAGGTGACCTTTGGAGGTTTATTTCAACCTCCTTTTTTTATATGATTCTATGATTCTTTCCATTTTTAGTCTACTTCATCACTTTTTTTCATTAAAGTAACCATATTGGAAGTCTTATCTGTAGGTTCTGCGTGAGTATGTGTGTATGTGTGTGAAGCTATGATCATATAGACAATACATGTACATCATATGCAGAGATGTAATAAGCAACTAGCTAATTTTCCAGAAGGTTAAAGTAAATCCTGTGAAGATAAAAAACAGGATGAGTATAAGCTGAAATGGTGTTTCTGTTCTAGCAGCCATTTAGAGACTTGGACAAGCTGTAGTTATAACTAAATTAATAATTCCCCACATACTATGGTATAAATTAGCTCTTTAACATTTAAAACCAGCACATGACTTATAAACATGTGCAAAGAAGCAAAGGAAAGTATATCAGTTTTACGATATTGAACTTCTTCCTAAGATATTCAAATAGTTCTTTAGGACCCAGTTCTCATGTCATAACTGCATAGAAGCAGAGCTGTAAAGTCAGGAAAACATAGAGGGTGTGAGATTCTGCTTGCCACTTGAAAATGAGGATAGGCAGTGTTATTATTTCAATATCTTTCTCCCTGATCATTGCTCAGCATTCTTTTTTTATCAGTTTGCAGAGTTGCTTTTCAAAAATCATTGTGTATACATAACTGGATGCTGAGAAAGCAGACCTATTTGCTCCAAAATAAAGATTCCAAGATTTTTAAGACAATATGTGAACCAGTAACTTGCCCTGAGGAACTTACCTAAATTAGGCTTTACTGAATTTTTTAATATTAATTTAGGTATAGTTTAGTTCCATATAGAATGCTAGTGAGAGAGAACAGTTTATGCAAACAATTAATGTCCTCTTTTATTAGGTTATTTTTATTAAGCTTTAATTAGGCTTCTTTTATTAGGTCCAAAATTACTTTTGAAAGTTTCAAAGGCTTGTATATGTAACTGATGTCACTCAAAGTTGAACCTGTATTGAGTATTTATGCATTCTGTTTATATTATATATCCACCATTTCTTGATTATTTTGTTTGTCATGACTGCTAAAATATATTAAATTATGTTTAATAAGAGAAGAAACCAAAAATATATGTATGATTGATTATGGAATCAGATAATTTTCAGAGATATTTAAAAATCTCATCCAATCATAAATTGATATAATTTCATGATTACATGGTTTTGAAGTCTTTCTGAGTATGAAGTGTACTTTCAAGAGGTTGCAAAAAAAACCCACTGTTATCCATCAATGAAAGAGAAAGCTATTTATTTTTTAGAGTTTTTGAAAAAGTACCAGGAATCATTGTCTGTTTCTTCATTTTACTGTAGAACTGAAGAGAACTTATTAATTTGTACTTTTTCATGTAACAAAAAATAAACGTCTGTAATGACGTGCATGCCAAATCTTTGGTGTAAGTCTTGGATGCAATTCCAAGTGGTTAAATTACTAATAACCCCTGACAACAACAGCTTCTGCCAGAAATTAAGGAAGAACTTGAGCTGAAAGCTGCTGATGTCATTCTAAAATAACAGTGTATCTAGCTGTAAGAGTAGATACAGCTAGATACATCTAGCTTTGTGCCAGAGTTGCCAGGGCAACTTGTTCCTTGTAAAATCCTTCTGACTTTCTGTGAAAAAAATAATTATTCTTTAACTATTTTAGTGATTCAGCCTTTTATAGGATCATATATGTTAAGTTTACTCCAATTCCACTAACTCTCTTAGAAGGAGGGTGAGATTTTCTCATCATGGGTCATGAAAGCAGTCAGGTTTTTTCTGACATTTTCACCTTAAAAAGAAGTAAACAAGATGAACATTTTCTTTATGCCTCAGATAGCATGCTACACATCAGTTTGATAGTGTTTTACAGCTGTTTCAAAAATATATGTAGATGGTTACTAAGGTACATATTTCTGCAAGTCACAGAGAATCTAGACAAAAATTACCAAATATTTTTCATGTTATTTACTTTCAGTGAACACAAAAAAGTACCTTATACCTGAAAAGATGATTCTAAAAAAAAAAAAAAATCAGCTTTGTTTTTTTGCCTTTGATAAAATAAGTTGATCCTACTATTTGCTATGTTTTCTATAGTTACTTAAAAGATTGTAATGTGCTAAATGTCCTTTAAAGGAAATTACTGAATTTCAATATGTAGTAGCATAAGTACTTTGATTTTACATGGGTGAATTCTGCTGTACTTAACCACTGAATTTATGTTTCCAAAGTGATATATAAGCTCTTTAAAAGCCAGTTTGTGTGACTAATGTCCCCTGAACATTTGCGCTTACAAAATGCATGTATCAAATGTGAGTAGGTGTGTTTAAAACTACCCAAATGCTTTTGATAGACAAATATCTTGATAAAATTTACCCTGCGACTCCTTAGTAGTGTTCCTGAATGCAAGAACACATCCAAACATAGAATTAGAGACATATGTTAATACCTTTGAGTGCAAGCCAGTTTGGTACATTAGCATATACATTACAGGAGACAGCATAGCAGCATTTTCAGCTGTCATTTCCCATTTCAAGTATAACAATATGTGCAGGGACATAGATTCTAATATAATGCAGATTGCTATAAATCCACTTGTTTCCACCATTGATTTCAATGTTAGTTTGTGGAAGTATTCTTAGAAAATTCACCTCACATCTGCATCTGAGCATAGGCAAAACAGATTATTGCCTAGGGCAGTGGATGGATAGAAGCAGCAAAAGCACTATGCAGCTGGGTAAGATCTTGCCTACTCCAGTGGCCTGGAAACCCTGTTCAACCACTGCCTTTGCATTTAGAAAAGGGAATGAGTATATGGGTTTTATTAGGGATAATTTTCCCTGTATTTCCCTCATTTACTTTCATAGTGATCCATTCCATTTAATTTTTTTCCCAATAGCAGCCTTAGCCTTAGTTTCTGATTATTGGGGCAGCACAATTTTGTTCTGTCTGTAACACTAGGAAACTATTAACAGTTTGTGAGTACTTTGTCCTTTTTCTATGACGCCAAAGCTGTCCCAAAAAACCTTTTGGTGTGACGTATTTCCTACACTTCTGCTAAGAAAGGTAAGAAATATACCTATTCTTCTACTTAAAAACTTCTGTCGTGACAATTAATTCCCCAAAGAACTAACTCCCTCATATCCCAACTATTAGCATCTTGTCACTAAATTCTGGAATTATATTATCATGTTACCACAACACTTATTTCAATTATCAACTCATTCATTGCCAATTTTATAACATTCTCCTTCACAGTTCTTTTTATTTTTTTTTCCAGAAATACTCTGTTTTCAGAGCCTTCTGTTTTCCTACTTTCTGTTATTTCTTAGGAATGAATCTTCTTTAAATCATGGCATTGTAAATGGTATGATTTTATTTACATAAGCCAAACCAAATATTCATTTAAACACAGGGATCATTTTAGGCACAGGTACAGTCCCACACAAACACAAGAGATCGTTCACAATGGTAATTGATTGCTAAAATAACAATTGCACCTTTGAGCAACATTGTTGAAAAAAATGCAGTAAAGAGTTAAGCCACTCTGAGGAACTTATAAAAATGCTCAGGTTATTTAATGTCTCAAAGCCCAGATCTGTGAAATATTTTGATTCAGACCGCATGCCCTGGAGGCTGATGCTCAGCAAGTGTCAGACTGTATTCTGTCAAGGTAATTATCCACTTGTTTTACAACGCTGCCCAAGTATGATTACTGTTACCTATGGACTATTTTATCTTGCAATGACTAAGTGGTGTTGTAGCAAAAAATGCCGAAGGGTCTAAAAGAAGCATCATCTAAGGCAATGTGAGGGGGAAAAAACATTACAATTTTTTTCTTTTTAACCACAATTCTAGGACTTGTTAGTTCAAACTTGTCTTTGCATTCAAAGGTCAGTGGCTCTGTTTTCTTGAGTTACTCAAGGATTTCATAATGCCCTAGATACATATGGTGTTTTTGTTATCTGGTCACATGTAAAATATCAGAAGTTAACCAAGCCCAGGTAATTTCATATGCAGATGATTTATTAATCTTTGTTCACACTCAATTAGAGGTGAAGGAGTTAACAGCAAAAAAAGTTTTGTGAAAAAATTAAAAGTTTTAAAAAAAATCCCAAATAATACAAAGTGAAATGCATAGAAGTATGTTGACATGAACAGTGATCAAAGAATGTTATGTTAATCACAGCAAATTAAAAAAAAAGTCTTTTTCCTCCAAGTGTACATGAGTTAACATCTCTGTAGAAGCTATTTTATTTTCTCAGGGTTTATACCCATATGTATAGGATGTAGTAGACTTTTAACTGAGATTTTTAAGAAAAAGAGGAGAATGGGCCTAGAGATAAGGGCCATGACTGGCCCAGACATTAACAAAGCCCAGGTAAGCCCACATTATGTGTGCCTCAGGATTTCCCAGTCTAATACAACCATTTAGCATCCAGTTTACACCAATCCCTCCAGTTTCAATGGGTGCCACACAGGAAGGAAAGAAGCTGAAGGTCTTCACATAGCACCCAGTAATCATGAAGATTTGATGGTGGCAACACCCTGCAACAGTTTCTTCCCACCTCCAATACACGCAGCTGGAGCACAGGGTTTCCCCTCTGTTCTACATGGCAAAATGTGGCAATCCAGAGTATCTCTCTGGTTCTCCTGATAGGCAAGAGTCTAGACAGGGGGGGTGAATCCTCCCTAGCCTGTGCCTGAAACTAGAGACTTTAGGTCTCAGCCCATAGAAAAAGCANAAAGAAGCAACAAAGTGGCTACCTGAGCAGATACAAATTGGGGTACTTAAGTGATAATTTTCCAAGTTCCATTTTGAGAATGCATTAGTGTATTCTAATATAGGGAAAAATTAAGAATAATAATATAGTAAAATATAAGGAAACATTGCTGAAAAAAACAGAGTGAAATACAAATCAAGATAAGAGACAAATTGAAAAACTACTGTTTTTTAATAAAATTGAATTAACTATCAATCCCACCCATGGGGAAATGGCCTAAATGGGTAAAAAAATTACTGTAAAAATCCACTGCGCAAAACAATTTGCTGTTTTACTCAGTATACAGCTACTGGCAGCTGAGATACAGAGCCAGAGATCCTAACTATTGGTGAATATGAATAAGTTTCAGATGACAGGGTCCTTGACATGTGGAAAGATATTCTTACTATGTTAAGGAGTTTCCATGAAGGAGAAACATTCAGATGCTGCAGGATTAGAGCAAGGGCATATCCTGACAAGGGAAATCTTGAGAATAACCCACCAATAGATGGAGAACTGCAGATCTATGAGCTGGACAAAACAAATTCGAGGTTAACAAAAAGAATGAAGAAAAAGGATCTGATGTACCATATACATATGTATGAAATATAAAGAATATTTGGATGTAACACAGACTTGCAGACAAGTGAATGTGCAGTCAGTTCACAAGCAAGTAAAATAAAACTATGCAGATCTTAGAATGAAGAAAAAGAAACCATCAGTATCATATGCCTCTTCCTGAAGAGCCCAGGATATAGGTGACTCATTGTAGGCACTTCTGTGACTGAAGCCAAGGGCAGCAGAAGGATCAGTATAATTCCAGAAAAAGGATTGGATATTAATATTTTTAATGTTTTCCTTTTTTTAAGTTTCCTGTTATAAGTAGATATGGACTACTAATAAATCTTAGTTTAGCATGTTAATATTTCAGTTGCACTAAGAAGAAATTCTTGGTTTTTTTTAATATTAAGTGTGTTTGCTTTTTGCCTATAGCAAGATTTGGAGTATAACATGAAAGGATATTTGTTCTCTAATCTCTAAGAGCTCACTTTTTACTGCTTCAACTAAAAATTTTGTAAAGAAACACTATGCTGAATTAATGTATAAGTTTTTTCAGAAACTTATACAAACATCGGTTTGCAGAGAACTTCTTGGGTGTACAGTCATAGCTAAGCCTGCTCAGTTTCCTTTTCAGTAAAAATGAGCCTTCAGCCAGATGTCTTGGTGGATCATTTTTCAATATGGGCCTCATTTTTCTGATAACAGAAACTGAAGATGGTCTCCAGGACACTTGCTGATGTCAGCATTCTTAATAGAGGAAAGTTAATATTTATTAGAGTGGCATTTGATACAAATTTAATATAAAGTATCAAAAAACACAGAGAAAGAACAAACTAAAATAACAGATTCATTTGAGGTACAGTTTTACAAGTTTTCTTGGTTGTAATACCTTCTGTGCAGAAAGAAAGAGATAAGAGAATCAAGGACTGCCAAGTCAAAAATGAAATATTATAATGAATGTTGATGTTTCATTGTGGAGCATGGAACCATCTATCATTTACTCTGACATTAAATAATGACTATGCTTGATAGTTTCATTCTCTCTACATTGTTTAACACCACTCCAGGCAAATTTGTTACTGTCAGACAGGCAGTCCTATCAAACATTTGGAATAATCTGAACTTACTTTTAGAAGCAAAGCTATATAAAAACTCTAATTAGAAGTCTTTAAATAAGAATTGTTAGTTAAAACTTTTATCAGAGAAAAGATAGAGAAAGAAAAAATAATAAGGAAAACACATCCTAGGATTGTTTAGAAACATGGCAAAGACAAGGATGGATTTGCTCTTGTGGCTAAGTTCTAAATAAGTCGATCTGTTACATTTTTTGGTTAATTATATTTCTTCTGTGAAATGTCTCCAGGGAGGAATGCCTGGAGTGTGAAATCATGTAAACCCAATAAATTATCCTGAGGGGTGCTCATATGCTAGGTTTCACTCATTACTCCTATTAAGCCTGTATTTGTTCCCAAGGTAAGGCAAGATACCTCTAAAGAAAAGAAGATCTTTTATCACTTGATCTAGATACAACCAAGAAACTTGATAAATTAATTTTACCTACTGCTTCCTAATATTTAACTTTTTATTTCCTGTTCTTTGGTTTCCTTTATTCCCTCTAAATGCTTTTTGATAGAAATGTTCAAATCAGACTCCATATCAATTATATTTCTTTGAATATTATATCATATTTTAAATCTCCAGGTGGGCCTGAAGCAGTACTTATCCTGTGGCTTGTTTTTGGAAGATTTAATCTTACTTTTTTGATCCATCTTTTTCTTTCTCTCAAGGTAGACTTCAAAAAACAAATGCCATGTACAATTCTGTTGATTCTTTCATTTCTTAGTGAGTTAAAAAGCTGAAAGTTTTTTTTTTTTTTGTTTG
>VWYE01003783.1:207318-225490 GCA_013398995.1 Alaudala cheleensis
GTGAGGCAGTGTTTTCCCTGCCCCCTCCCTCCGGACTATCTCCTCTTAATGGCCCATCAATGCCCTGGCCAATGACTCACGGGTAACTCCCCTCGGGAGCTGTCTCTGCTTAACGGGCAATCAAGGACCCATTGTATGACTCATAGAATGACATCAGCCCATTGTGAGATGCTCTGCCCAGGGGGGAGGAGCCAAGCATTCCCACCTGGATATAATCTGCAGTTTGGGATAGCACAAGGCCTTACTGACTGGATTCCCAGAGGACAGGAGCTGCCAGACCTTTCTACAGGATCATTGCTTCAACAAGATCTCTTCCCCTGGACTGCTACCACCACCCTAATGAACAGGGTGTCTGTCAAGTTGTATTCTGACTCTGTCAAGAATCTTTTTTTACTGTTGTATTTATTTTATTGTTTTCCTATTAGATTGTATTTCTGACTTGGAGTCTTTCACCGGTTTTGCTTTCAAACCAGTACATCTGCTGAACTCAATTTAAAACTTTGTGTACATAAACAATTGCTCTACTTTTCCTAAAATCAGTTTGGCAATTAAGTTTTCCTCATTCCTCTTGAAAAAAATATACCATGTTCAGATATATTTAGGAAGAAAGGTGAGATGCACGACTAACACATATGTTCCTAGGAATTTTCATCAGCTCAAAACAATTTCTGAAACTCTCAAAGAGGCAGAAGTAGATACCCAACTGATCAAGTCAGTTAAACAACTGTTATGATGGAGTTTGAGTTAACTGACTTGTAGAAATATAAAAGATAAGGACAAGGCTTTATTGAAAATTCAGTTCTTCTGATTAATGATGGTAATAAGAGAATTTGGAGGAATGTAGAAATATTCTAAATTATGGATTCAGTGTGAGGTGTTTTACTTGTTTGGTTGTTGGATTTATAGTTTCTTTCGATTTTTTTCCCCTGCTGGAATCTGACATGTCCAGCTGTGCTATGGGAGGAAAGTGTAGAATGTGGGAAATAAATCCCAGTTAAACAGGAGAGGATATTTTCAAAAAGTATAAATTGCTGGGCACCAGAGCAGGTTCTCCTGGTGCCAAAACCACCCTTTGGTGCTACCACCCTTTTTTTTGAGGAGTATTATTATTTATAATGCCAAGGTCATGGGTATGTTCGCTGTACTGGCCATATACCTCAAAGCTGGACTTGTTGGGACTTGTGGGTCCCTTACAACTCACAAGATTCTGGGATTCTGAGAAAAGTTACTAAAAAGGAGGAAAAAAAAAAGGAGACAACAGCCCACATGTAGTCTGTCTTATACAGTCTGGGAGATCCAAACATCAGAATAAAATCCACTTCTTCCTGATGTGGAAAGGTCTTTATTCAGTGAAAGTGAAACATCTTCAAAGAGTGTAAATTAAAACAATGTCTACAGATTTACTTCAAGAGAATACATGATCTTCTAATCTTCTCTCTTTATATTTCCGTATTGATTGTTATTAAGTCTATGTAAACTATCACAACTGTCAAATGCCACCAATCAGATGGGCTTGTTAGTGTTCAGGAGCACACATAATCAAAGGCTGATTATATATGCAGGTGTTTTACAATAAGCACGCGGGGAACCTGGGGTAGCAACCCTAATCAGGTTCCGACATTGGGTTTGAGATGAAGGCTTTTTATACCATTTCCATTATATGACTATATGTTAATTATTAAACCCACATTGTTCTATTGTATACACTGATTTTATTCAAGCATGATTTCCCAAAACCCCCAAACATCCTTTCTCATGATTCTAGTTGCGATAGCATCATTTCTCATGATTCTTATTACGGTTTAACAATCATATAATTTATCATATGAAAATTACACAGGTGAAGTTTTGCATGATCTGGTAAAGGCAAGGCTGTGTAGGCCCAGTTCTCTTTCCTAGGCCTTCCTAGGCCCAACCTTCCTTTCCAGCTCCCCACCCCCACCGCCCCTGAATATATTCCCATGATTTTATCCCTATGCTACTAGAATTTAACCCTATGCTATCAGGCTGTCTAATTACCTTTTAGGTGTTTTTTAAATGTTGCATTTTCTTTAGACTGATCACTGATTATAATAGTTATTATAATAGTTGATTAATAATTAAGACCTTCNATATATGCAGGTGCTTTTATTGAAGCACGCGGGGAACCCGGGGTAGCAACCCAAATCAGGTTCTGACATTGGGTTTGAGATGAAGACTTTTTATACCCTTTCCATTATATGACTATATATTAATTATTAAACCCATATTGTTCTATTGTGTACACTGATTTTATTCAAGCATGATTTCCCAAAACCCCAAACATCCTTTCTCATGATTCCAGTTGTGATAGCATCATGATTCTTATTACGGTTTAAAAATCATATAATTTATCATATGAAAATTACACAGGTGAAGTTTTGCATGATCTGGTAAAGACAAGGGTGTGTAGGCCCAGTTCTCTTTCCTAGGCCTTCCTAGGCCCAACCTTCCTTTCCAGCTCCCCACCCCCACCGCCCCTGAATATATTCCCATGATTTTATCCCTATGCTACTAGAATTTAACCCTATGCTATCAGGCTGTCTAATTACCTTTTAGGTGTTTTTTAAATGTTGCATTTTCTTTAGACTGATCACTGATTATAATAGTTATTATAATAGTTGATTAATAATTAAGACCTTCATAACTGAATAGTAAATACTTTATATTCTGTTCTTTATCCAATTAAATATAGTACTTTCACCCAAACAAGGGACGTCAGGGGAAGAGTGGAAAACTTAAATTATTAAAGGATAATATTTTTGGCAAAAGAGTGTTTTTAGGTTTCATAAGTGCTGTATTTTATGGAATTTTTGATTATTTCTTAACCAATAAACAAATGATCAGAGGTTCAAAATAACTTTTAAAATACTAAATATTTTAATTTAAAAAAATTGTAAAATATTTTATCATCACAATTCCACAATTTTCAGACTATGATTCTCACTCTTCTGTACTCTCATGGGAGAAACAGAAGAGAATCCAGGGAATAAGAATGATGGGTTACTCAGTGTATTTAAATAAAAAATTATAAGGCAAATAAACACAGTTGTTCTGCAGCCTGAAATATATCAGGGCAACTCAAAGAGACTGAGTATTTTTGTTCAGATTGTGTAGATGTTTAAAATACTTAGCCAAGATGAGGGGGAAAGGGAAACATTTTATATTTTTTAAAAGAAGTAATTTCTAAATCTGATCCATTTTGAAGGAAAAAAGTAGGTATTGAAAATAAAATTTGCATGTAATGAACCCTTAAAATGTCACCCTAATGTATTCACACTGCTTTCATACACTAGTCAAAATACATTACTTGTAGCACATAGGACATTCTGAACACAGACCGTTAAACCCAGCCCTCATTAGACATAGTGTATCTCCACACTTCATTTGGATTTTTGGTGTCTGCCCAACTTATGGACTCATGATAAAATATGTCTAAATCTGCAAGGCTCATAGTTTCTTAAAACAAAAAAAGGTACCACTCAAAACTGCTGGAACTTTCTTTGCTAACTACATTTTCTAAGAATCATTTTGCACAAATTCCTACTCAGAAGTGTATAAAAATGCAGAATAACAATCTTTTGTCCAGAATAGGCAGAAGAATGCAAAGGAAAAAAATATTACCCCCACATGAAAACAAAATACCGGTAAACATACAAGTACCTTTAGTGATTTAATGCTTTATTACCTGGGAGAAAAAACTTGATTATATCACTATCAAAAAGCATGAATGCTGGCATAATCTCAAAAGTCAGGCACATTCAACTGTCAGCTACCTGTAAGGATTTTCTCAAGGGACTAATTAAGCAAGGTAAACAATTGCCATGACGAAGCAATGTATCTGATCTCCCACACCACATGCACTATACTGCATGCATTAATTTGCTAAAATTATTCTGATTGTTTCTGTTTATATTGGCCAATCCCTTTAAAAAAAAGCTAATGATCATCTTAAATTTCAACATAATAAATAAGCTTATAAATAAGCTTCAGAAAATTCTAAATTAAGAAAATAAGGAAATATTTTTTCTGATGTTTGATAGTGTTCTATTTTATTTTGAGGCATGGTTTTGAAAAAAATGAACATTAGAGGTATTTATAGAATAGAATAAAGACTTCTTTCCCTCTTGAAGTGCAAGACCATAAAAAACTTCAGAAATAGAACTTATTTTCAATTCAGATTTAAAGAATCCACGAGAAAAACAGCAAAATATGGATTTTAGGTGATTCTAAATTATATTGATTTCATTCTACTCTTATAAAGTTTATTAAATGTTTACAATACATTGTGTTTAATTTGAACAGCTTTGCATCCAATTCTCTGAGTAAGTAGTTCAATATTGAAGAGTCTGGTACTACATGTAAATTTGCCTAGACTATTTTTGTCAATATTCTACTGCGTTAGTGACATTTAACTAATTTAATATATACAGGAAAACGATTTCATTTTTTCAAAAGTCTATATATTTTTCACATTTTTCTTATATTTGTATTAACTTTATTTTGGAGCATCTAATGTTCCTTCAGCAGTCAATAATTTTGATTTTTCTATTTTTCAGTTGTTTAATTTTCTTCCTATTTAGGTCTATCCCCATCTTGGTTTTGGCTGGGATAGAGCTAATCTCAGTAGCTGGTACAGTGCTATGTTTTGGAGTCAGTATGAGAATAACATTGATGATACACTGATATTTTGGTTGTTGCTAAGTAGTACTTTCTCTAAATCAAAGGGTTTTTCTGTTTCTCATGCTCTCAAAATC
Organism: Alaudala cheleensis; assembly: GCA_013398995.1. Taxonomy (NCBI): domain Eukaryota; kingdom Metazoa; phylum Chordata; class Aves; order Passeriformes; family Alaudidae; genus Alaudala; species Alaudala cheleensis. The sequence goes on from VWYE01003783.1 coordinate 212,094, forward strand.
AGGAGGAAGCAGAGCTGTGACAGAGGACCTGAACTGGCCAAAGGTTTCTTCCACACCATACAAAGTCCTGTTCAGTACATAAAGCAGGGAAGATGATCCAAGAGGTAAATCAGGGTTTGGTATCAGTCAATGGGCAGTGAGAAATTGTATTGTTCATCACTTGGTTTGATTTTTCAATTTATTTCCATAATTATTATTTATGGATGTAGTTATAATTTACTTTATTTCATTTTTGTCTCCATCTAAAAGTTTTACATTTGCTTCTCTGCCCTGTTCACCAGGATGGGGAGGGGTGGGTTGGAGTGTGAGCTTGTAGGTCCATGTTGCTTAGTTGACAGTTTGGCTTAATCCATGGCAATTCCCAAAGTCAATAAGTAATTTACTGTATTTATCTCTTGTCGCCCTGAATTTCTAAGCCTTCTGATAAGCTGTAGTTTGGAGTCAGTTTTCCCATGGACATTTATGTAAACAACAGGGACAGTTTCCCAAACATCCCGCATGTNCCTCTCTTCCATGTGCCATCACAATAAAGATGTCTAATATAACTCCAAGGTTTCTTTCTTTCAGTGTTTTTGTTTTGGCTTTTTATTTGTTAATAATGATAAATAAGTCAATAAATAAATNCCCAAGAGGTAAATCAGGGTTTGGGGATTGGGTTTGGTATCAGTCAATGGACAGTGAGCAATTGTATTGTGCATCNTCATCCCAATAATTTTACTTAACTCCAAATTATACTCTTATTATCCTTAAATTTTCCCCACAAATCAGGTCTTGAACTTGGTCTTAGTCCAGATCTTTGGACACTTTTGGCTGGGATCTGAATTGGAAGCTTCAGCCACTATTATGTAAGTGGGTTTCATGTAGGTTTATCCCAAAGCTTCAGGTAGCAAAGAAAAGACAGGAGACAGTGGCAATACTGGGATTTTCAATCCAAGTGGATAGACTGGACAGGGACTGGTGCAGACCAGGAAAACACTTCAGTAATGGAATAGGAGCCACTAACAAATCATTGAGTAGATACAGACTAGGATGCCAGCTCAGTTCTTGACAGATCTGGATTATAGACAGGGATAGCTATCATAGGGAAAGATAACAGGTAAAACTGTTATTGGTTTTCCTATATGACCCCATCAGATGACTGGAAGGACTATGGATGTGACCTAGAAAAAAAATTATCTGAACTCCTTAAGTTTTCTATTAATATTCCACCTTCTCAGGAATTGTAAATTAAGCCTTAATCACCTTGAACCACCTCAGTATGGATACAAAAAACAGCTTGTCATGACCTCTGACACAGGCCATGTACTCAACCTTTGACAAATAACTTTGTTTTTCAAGTTATGCTTCAAACTTCTGTGAAAGGTCTGATCACTATTTCCTGCTATTTCCTTTGGCTTCGTGACTAATATCAGGCAATCAATGACATGCAGGTTCTCATGGAAATTCAAGATATCCCAGGAGAGTGCTTAATCAGCTTTGCCTCAGGTGGAATACTTAAAAGTAGTCTCTCTAAATCATCTTCTATCAAGGTAGTTTTCCTAGGGCAGGATTCTGTTTATTTCAGCATCAGGAAGACACTTGCTGATAAATAGTGAACAACAGTAGTATAAAGGTTTTCTCCTTGGACATAGACTTCTCTGTGTAATTCATCTACTCTTAGGGTTTTTAATAAATTAAAAATATTCTTCCTGGGAGAAGTGTCTAAATATATTCACATGATTTAGGTGCACATGAGAAACAATAATTACTAAAATAAAAAAAAATCCAGTGTTCAGAATGTCTGTGCATCACATTGAAGTGATGGAAAATCCAGAAAAAGGTCCACTTGAGACTAATATATCTGAATGCTCATTAACTTTGTAATATATTTTTACTAGTATGACTAATATTATTTTAGATGAATATATGAGTGCACTTCTTTGTGTAAATCACTATCAATTTACCAGATATCTTCCTTTTTTCACTTCAGCCTATTCCCATCTGCTGGAGTACAATTTCTCCTGTCCACCTCTTCTGTAGAACTCAGCTTTTTGTGCCGATAATCTCTTTTTGAAATGTTGTTGTCTGATCTGCCAGACAACATTTTTCAGTTTAAAACCAATCACAAAATATTGGTAAATAAGTTGACAAGTGATTATTGACCACACATATGTAAAAAGTTAAAAATCAGCCTATCCTAAATTTGGGGAGTGAGTTAAAATATGCCAATTACTTTGAATGCACAACATGTAACTCTTCCTATAATTTGACAGCTTCTTCATACAAATTCTCCCTTAGAAGCAGGAGGAAGGATGGGAGAAAAGGAAGATAAGTAGAATTGGGAGAAGGAAGGGTTTCAGTTACTATGGTGATAATGAGCATATCCAGGCAAAATGTCACTGAAGAAGGTGCTGCCGAATGACTGGGTATTGTGCAATTCAGCAAGTATTAAATGTCTTTGCATTTTTGCAAAAAAAAAAAAAAATTAAAACCCACACAACAGAAAAACATACTTTAAACAGCCAGCACATAGATCAAAAGTACTGAAGAAATTGTGAGAGCTTTTTGTCATACTTTAAAGCTTAGCTGAGTCCCATTCACTAACATCTGCATACTCATGATGTAAAAAGGTTGTGACAGCACCATCATTTTTCTGGCCTCCCTTGTTTTTGCTCTCTCACATGAATTCTGTGCATTTTTGTGTTTAAGCACAGCAAGAATAAACTTAGAAAAGAGAAAGAGATGTGTTTGTCTTCATATATTACAGACTGGAATGAAGATTAAAGAACAGGAAAATAGAATGATAGAATCACAAAATCACAGAATAGTTTGGGTTGGATGGGACCTTTAAAGGTCATCTGATGTAATCCTTCTACAATGAGCAGGACATCTCCAACTAGATCAAGTTGTTCAGATTGCTGTCCAACCTGACTATGAATGTTTCTAGTGATGGGGTATTTACTACTCCTCTGGGCAAGCTGTTTTTATTGTGATAATGATGAAACAAAAGTTTTTAATCACCGTTATTTATAGCACAGTATGGTTGTTATAACAACTATTATAATGTAGTGCACTGTGGAGCAATATTGAAGTAATGATTTTAAAGCGATTTTATTAAACCTGGTAAAGCCAATTATTAAGTAGATTGATGCTATTCACCCATACCAAAGACCTTGGGCAAACCTCCTTTTCGTAACCTTGAGAGGCATTCCCACTCAAGGGAGGAATCTCTAAACATGCAATAGAAGAAGGGATACCTTTGGAGACTAAAACACAGGAAGTTCCACCTCAGCAAGAGGGAGAGCTGCTTTACACTGAATGTGTCAGAGCACTGAAACAGGCTTCCCAGGGAGGTCATGTAGTCTCTCTCTCTGGAGACATTCTAAACCCGCCTGGCTGTGTTCCTGTATGACCTGCTCTAGATGATGCTGCCTTGACAGGGGGCTTGGACTGAATGATATCCAGAGATACCTTTCATTAAGATGAGAAAGATGAATGCTATCTGATGCCAGCACACCTGGTGCCATGAAGACAACCCTGGCATTTGAAAACCCCTAATTGTGGGGGTGATATCAGCCATGAAGTTGTATGTTACTAGACTGAGTCTATACAAGAATATATATTCAATACTAAAAGATACACAAAAATCATGCTATAAAGTAAGAAGAGGACTGAGTTGTAGAATTTTAAGATGTAGAGTGAAAATGAGACAATAAAACATGCCAAGTAGTACCAAGAAGTGATTAGGCAAGAAATATTGAATAAGGAAAATATTATTGAAATTATACAGAAAAGGTTTAAACAACAGAAGCCTTGCAAAGAGGATAAAAAGATGATGAAGAGATTTAGAAAATAATGGGTTGATTCAAAAGGCAGAGAAAACAGAAGATTAGGTTAGTTATCTTGCTTATTCCTTGGTAGGGAGAGAAGAAAGATGGTAAGAGGGCAAAGAGGCATGGAGGCAAAGCAGATAGAAACAGGGAATGCCAAAAGGCAGCAATGCTGTCAGCAGATCAAATGGAAAGGCTGACACTGTAAAGAGACAAGTGGCAGGAATTTGTATCAGTGTAGATACTGATGAAGGAGGAGTTGAAAGAAAATAGAAGTTGTAAGCCTGTCAGGCAAACCACACCTACTGACAGCAGTGAATAAGTAACTGAGCAGGGGGATTTGAAGCAAAAGGTGGAAAGCTACTTTTTTGAGCATTTTGGTGCACAAGCTCCTTTTTCCTTGTATAAACACAGTATTTCTTGCTTTCTATGTTTTTCTGGAAGTAGTTCATCTATCTGGCATTACAAGGTAGTTTTCACCAGTTAGGTAGAAGCAGTTATTTCATTGTAAGTATAAGTGTCTGGGTTATTTGTATATTCACTAGGCACACACTTAGGTTAGGAGATTTTTGGTTATGTATCTACTTACCTCAAATTCAGGTTATGTATTATGTAATGTATTTTTGATATTATTAAAGAAAAATGTTTTAATGTATATCCATATATAATTATTATTTTTGGAAAAAATAATAATGATCTATGGGTTAGATTAATCAATTCCTTCTATTTAAGTTTAGAGGCAATCCTATAATTTTAAAAGGATACTAAGGTTGAATATCAATTCTCTCCTGCCTTTAACTGGCTTATGAATCGCAATTAGTACTCTGAACAGCCTGTACATGCCACTTTCTAGTCCTTGTTCAATGCATGTCATAAAAGTATACTAGTCTTTGTTATGAAATGCCAATTAAACAGCTGATTATTACTTCATTTCTTCCACAGATCTGGTCTTCTCAGCAGGCTAAGGATTCCAGATCTTATTTCTTTTCAGACAGAACTGAGGAACAAAAAAGGAATAAAATGATGCAAAACCAGCCTAAATAAAGAATAGGAAACATGAGAATAAATAAGTTCTTAAAATATTACTTTATTGCTGTGCATGCAAAAATGAATATTTATTTATACCACAAGTGAATTTTTTTTAATTGTTCCATTTTAATATAAAATAATCTACCTGCTTATAGCTGTCCTGCAAATATAATACCCTTAAGGGGCCATGCATATGCTTTCATATGCTTGACCAATAATATATTATTGTCAGATTTTTGTTATATATTTTTTAATTCTGTACCAGACATACCTTATTCTGACTTTGGTAGTATCATCCTTAAAACAAAGAAAGTGATCATAACCTTCAAAACACATTAGCAGTCCATATCCTATTTCAATGCTTAGATATAGTAAACAACATAAAAAAAATTTAAAAATGGCAAAATTTTTTAAGGTTAAAAATAGACTTGCACTTACCAAAATGAAGCAATGAGAACATGGTAGAATAGATACTGATGCTTTTGTTGTTTTGAAAGACTTGCATTTTAAAATAATTATTTTACCTCATTATTTCTTACTAAGTGTTCGTTTCATGTCATTTTTTCTGGCATCTGAGGCTCAATTCAGTTGCCTGCAGGTAATGACAAATTCCAGCTAACATGGGCAGGTGAGTGAAGCCTTAGGCATATAATATTTCTAATGTAGCATTTGTAGATATTAACCAGACAGTTCTAGACTAGGGATAACTGTTAGCACCTTATTATGCAGTGAATGGAATGGCCATGTTCAGAACATTGTTCATGCTATCTATGGTGTAAAATGCTGAACAACATTCCAAAAAATATTTGTACCCTTCTCATTCCTCCTATAAAGAAACACAGGTAATGCTGTTACAAAGGTGTTGAAGAAACCTTGTTGAAATGGTTCTTAGCACAAGTTCCTTATCCTATTGGGAAGTCTGTGCAGTCCAGCATAAGTCTTGCTTTTGCTGCCAATATACCCAATGCAACAAAACTCACTTGGATCTAACATCTGACAAGGGCCATGAAGATCAAAAAAGGGCTTCTATAGACAAATCAGCAGCAAAAGGAAGACCTAGAAAATATGAGTTTGTTGCTAAGTGGTGCAGAGTGCATGGCAACTAAGGATAAGGCTGAGATATTTAATACTTTTTTATTATTTTTTGTTAAGACTGGCTTTCAGTGATCCCTGGTCCCTGAAACCTGCGGAAAAGTCTGAACTTGGAAAGTTTTACCATTTCAATAAACTGGACACACACAGATCTATGGGATTTGGTAACATGTACCCACAAGCACTGAAGGAGCTGACATCTATCAGCTGATATCACTATGAGGCCACTTGTGATTATCCATGAAAAATAATGGCAACATGGTGACTTCATGAGCTGGTTTCAGATGACTAGAAAAAACAAACCTTCCTCCCATGTTCCAGAGGGTCAAGAAGGAGGATCCAGGGAACTACAGGTGAGTCAGCCACATTTCAGAAGATTGTTATCATTATTATGATCTAACCTTTGAAACAAAGAGAGGAAGGGTACAATTTAGTACAACTTCAACATCCACGTATTAAGGAATCACATTCAGCTCCAAGATGTAAAGCCCTTAGTGCTGATGGCTGAACATAATTGTTTATATATGAATTATGTACCTAATCTTTCTTTATATTCAATGGTGATGTAGCCAACATAGCCAACGAAGACTTAATGTCAGAACCTGCATCATCCCTACATCTACAAACAAATAATTTTAGGTATCAAAGTTTTACAAATAAATCTGACTCAACATGTGATAAGAGAAAAAAATTATTTATAGACTTATGGTTGTTAACAAATGATTAAATGGATTTTTTTTGTTAAGTGTTATTTTCTATCTCTGATAAAAAAAAATGCTGTTTATTAGCATAGTTGGAAAATATAATAGCTCTGTAATAGATTTGTCATATATGATGAAGAATTTAGGGGTTTTTGTTTTGTTTTTTGATATGTCTTCTTTGTCCTTTCATCCTCTTATATGAAACATTACTATACTAGTAACTCTGGTTATGAATACATGTGTTGTCTGGAAAACAAGCATATGCAAATAATTATCAGCTCAAAATCCAGCTCAAAATATTCGACTGAAGTGTAATTGTTAGGAATGAATATGCATGTGGAAAAACTATTAAAAGAAGCAAGTTTTTAAAAATTGAAATCGACTGACTTTTTCTTTAGATTTATTAGGAAAACTATGTGCATTTAAAATACCTGAGTGGTCCAAACATTTAGCTCTTTTAATTATACTTAAAATAATCAGAAACTCAAAATCATCTTTTATCTGTTAACAGTGGCCAGAGTTCTTGTATAATTTCTAGTGCAGCTGCTAAAGTGCAAGTACAGGTCATGAAAAATTTACTAAGAGTATAATGACTATTATTCAGAGGATTAATTTACAAAATATCAGTGATCATTTGGCTGGTGTTTTGCACTTAGAATCCCTACAGATTTCAATGATACACCTTGAAATTTGCTTTCCAGTTTAACAGGTAAAGTACAATACCTAAAGGATTGAGGGAATAGCAGAATAGGTCAAGCAGTGAGTCACCAACAGATAAATATTAAAAGATAGTAAGAAAAAAAGAAAAAGAAGTTCAAGACTTTTATAAAAAACAACCTGTTTTTCTCATTTCTCCATTATAAAATAAGTGAAACTTTACCCCAAAAATAATAATGGCAGTTTAAAATTATTTATATGATTGTATCTTCTTTTATAGGAAAGCTTAGAAAAGGGAGAAGTAGAGCTACCAAGTTTTATTATATTTGTTGAAAGTTTGAGTGTTTTTTTTATTTTTCAGAAGAAGAGAAAAAGCTTTTTCAGTGAAGATACGATAAAATTAGTGCTAGAGAATAAACTAGAAACTTTCCCTGTTTTCTAAATCTCTAATGTGAAACACTCAAAGCACTTTAAAAATTCAAGTTGAATCTGTCAAATAATTTCAGATTTTGGAAAAGAAAATATGTCATTGATATTACTTTATTACTATTTTTCATTTAAAAAAATTTCAAAATATTTTTATCAGCTATTTCATTAGAGGAAAACCAGGGCTCTGGTATGCTCGAGGAAAATAAGAGCTAAGGAAGAATGTAGAAGTATTTGATGCCATTTCTGTTTAGTTCAAAACTTCATGATCAGAGTGAGTCTCCAGGGGTGTAGGAAACTGGTTGGTTTCAGATTCATTTTCCATTCCATCTAACTAAAATCACTGTTCTTACTGAGCATTTCATATGACACCAGTTAGCAGAATATTCTGAAGTGCAAGGCTTTCAATCATATTTTGAAAGCTCTTCTTCTTTTGTAACACTAGTCATTTACTGATTAAAGCGAGCAACACAATCAAATGATAAGGCTTCTCTCAGACCTCTCCAATGTATGTCTCTACAGGTGAGCCAGTCTTTCTGTGCTCCTTCTTTGCTCAGTGAAGAGAAATAAGCACTTCTAGGGCACAATTAATTTCATCCCAAAGTAGGTGTCAGAAATAGGTCAGGTGAATTTCTCCCTAAATAGTGCCTCTTTTTCTCTATTGACTATAGAGAAAAAGAGAACCCAGGGTGACTAGCTCAGCTGTATGGTAGACAACTAACACAAGATAAAATTCATGCTACCCAGGATGTGTCAGCAAGTAATACTACAAGAGTTCAGATACTTAGTAATGGATGACCTAGTTTATGGATACACTTAGGGACTAGGACTCTATTGTTCTGCATTGCAACCATCCCCTTCTTCCTTTTCAGGAAGAAAGATAACTAGTTCTTGTCAAGACTCAAGCAACCTTCTATTAGTCCTGAATTATTCAGTATCTTAGATGAATATCTTCATGGAAAATATACGCAGAGCTGCTTTTCATATTACTTTCATTATTCTGTCATGATCCGTAATACAGTGAGAAAGAATTAAATGCTAATCAGAAGATATATGTCTGATAATGTGAAAGGTTTGTATCTCAAAGTGCATTAAAAAGTCTCTTGAATATCAGCAAATATTAAAAGATTGGTGTGGCTGAAGTATAGCAGCATTCGTATAAATAAAAATTATTTCAATTAGCATTCTGAAAATACTTATAAAATTACTTCTGCATAAAACCTAGATAATAAATTTTCATCCAACATATTAAGAACAACTTCAAGTTAGATCTATACCAGACGTTTCATTCTCCATGAAATGTGGAATCAATCTACATATGTAGTAAGTCTAATGCTTGGGATTTTCTAAATATATACAAGTCATGTCTGCCAGTTGTAGAATTAGTCCAACATACACTGAATGCATATATACCTGAACTATGCATGTGCAACAGGATCAGTGTGAAGCTGTGTAAAAGGATTTCTGGTCAAGAAAATATCGGTTGTCTTGGCTGAACATATTTAATCCAGATTGTGTTGGATAAACATATTGTAAAAGACTTCCAGCATTGGTTTGTCTGACTTAATTTCAAGTCAGCAGAATAAAACCAGTGACTCCTATCCTGAAGTCATGATTTTGTGAGTTAAAGTTCAAACTAATGTAAAAATATAGCTAGATGAGCATTTAAAATATGTAAATCTTTAGGGGGATATTAAGACAAAAAAAAAAAAAAACAAAAGAAAAAAAAGAGAGAGAAGATGCTGGAATCCTGTGAGATCTTTCCAAGCCTCAGGTTAGGCAAACTAAATTATTTCTAAATTGCCACAATAAAATCACTACTTTTATACTGTAGCTCGCCATGTCTGTAACAAAGAGCCAGAAACTTAGCTTTCTTTCCAACGTATGGAATTCAGTCACTGTTCTTGCACACCATTGCCTCAGTGTCATTCAGTATTTTAATTATCAGCTGGTGAGTCCCCTTTGTGCTTAACTACTTGAGACACTTTTGCCTTTTTTTTGGATCTCTGCCTACAGCATAAAAAGAAAAGGCAAAATCACTTTCTCTGCCTTCCTACATGATGGTCATGCTGAGCTGTGAAATCATCCAGCAGAGATTTACTCCCTTACCAGCTTTACAAGAGAGCTAAAGAGGAAGCATTAAAAATGTTCCATAACCTTCTGTCTGCCAGTATCCTTGTGCTTTCTGCCAGTAAAAGATAGAGACAGAGAAGAAAAATGAAAGTGTCCAATTTGATATTTTCCTTAAGGAATATAATGAGAGAAAATCTGTCTGTCTCCTGCAATTTTAGTTCCTCTGTAACCCAGGATTTCTTTTAAACATGAATGCTTATGTTTTCTGTATCTGTATTTCTTAGCTACAAGAATAAAGTATCTGTTTCCTAGATACACAACATCATTGAAATGCAATGCTTTTATACAGTCGAGGCAGATTGGCAATGGACAGATTACAGGGGAAGAAAATAAAACACTGCTTTCATTTTACACCAAAAAAAGAAAAATTGACCCTTACAGTAAATGACCCATTAGCCTCAAGATAACTGAGTGTTCACTCTTGATTGGTTTGAGAGTCTTTCCTTTTTATATCTAGATTTTTTAAATCAAATTATCATTTTCAAGGTAATGAATTGTAGCTGTAGCTGAAAACTCAACAGAACGAGAGAAGAAATTATTAAGCTTTTGATTTACACTCTGTTGCTGACACCATCCTCTTACACAGACTTAAACACAAATTATAACAAATTAAACACTTTTTAAGGAGGCTTTCAGTGAAAAAAAAATCCATCAAGAAGGAATATTTAAAATTGGACAATTCAGTGACTAAAGAGAATCTAGAGCAGAGATTTAAATAGAGGATTGAGACATGAGAAATCTAATTGTTAGGTGGCTGTTGGACTACACAATTTAGGAAAGATTTTTTTTTTTTCAATAAATGCCTAATTACATCATCCACTGTTGAATAGGAGTCAGTAGTGCCCTGGCAGCCAGAGGTGCATCAGGCAGAGCCGGGCAAGGGAAAGGATTATACCTCTCTGCTCTGTGCTGGTGCAGCCTCTTGTCAAGTGTTGTGCGCAGTTTTGGGTGTCACAATATAAAAAACACATTAAACTATTAGGTAGAGTCCAAAGGAGGGCAACAAAGATAGTAAAAAGTCTGGAAGGGAAACCATGTGAGGAGCAGCTGAGGTCACTTGGTTTGTTCAGCCTGGAGAAGAGGAGACTGAGGGGAGACCTCATTGCAGTCTGAAACTTCCTCATGACGGGAAGAGGAGGGGCAGACACTGATCTCTTCTCTGTGGTGCCCAGTGCCAGAACCTGAGAGAACAGCCTGGAGCTGTGTCAGGGGACGCTAAGGATGGGTATTTGAAAAAGTTTCTTCACCCAGAGGGGGTTTGAACACTGGAACATCTCTCCAGGGAAGCGGTCACAGCACCAGCTTGACAGAGGTCAAGAAGTATTTGAACAATGCCCTTGGGAACCTCGTGTGACTGTTGGGAATAGTGCTGTGCAGGGCCAGGAGTTGGACTTGATGCTTCTTGTAGGTCTCAGCATATTCTGTGATTATAGAAAAGAAGAATATTAGCCTAAATAAATTATTATCATATAATTTTAGAAAAAAATGGAAAAGAACTTTTAACTTTTTGTTAACATTATGATGATAAAATCTTCTACACAGTACTTTTATATGAAACTTCTTAAATTTTAATGTTCTGAAACAAGTGAGACCACCATTTTAACAACAGAGCGAACATTGATGTCAAGTTGTTGCAAATGTGAACAGTATTCAGTAGTAATGTTAATTAAATTTCTTCCTTCTCAAACACAAAGGATGAAAATAAAAGGTATTCAAAGTCAAAAGTTCTGAATGTTAAGTGGGAGATCTGTGAATTTCTACTTGTAGTGGAGCCACAGCTTTTTTACATGGGTATAGAAGAATTTCATCAGGTATGCAGTTTTTAAAGTTATTCACTTGAACACAGTCAGTCTGAAGTACAGAGAGAAATAAGGTACATCTGTACCCATCTGCAGACACACTCCAGAAAGGCCAGTATAACCTTGAAAGAGTAATTCAATAGTACATTGATCCACCATATGCACTAAGTGTATGAATGGGAACAAGACAAAACTACAAAACACAAGGATTCACAGAGTACTTCAAAAATGTTTGACTTTTCATACTGCTCAAAGCATTTTTCAAAACTTTTACTCTCTAAGTGCAACTAAGTATCAAGAAAATGATGAACTGTCAAAGAGAGACACTGGCTATACATGATTTCTCAGTCAAAAATAATATTTTAAGAACTATGCAGAAAAAAGGAATAATAAAAAAAATAGTGTAGTATTTGCTGAGATGTTCTGCACTCTCATTGTGACAAACTACTCATACAGGCAGGCAGCAAATCAAATGCTTGCCATAAATTCTGATTAGATTTGAGATGTGTCTCTTTGTGTTACCTAGACTAGCTCTGTGCCTAACTTTCTGGTTTGCTTCCAATTTGTAATCCCAGACTATACACACTGCATGAAAGCTAATTCATATTAAGACTCTGGTCTCAAGCAATGCCTGTGGTTCCTTTCAAATAGGAAACTCATACTTATCTGGTAAAAAAAAAATCTTCACCAAAAATATTGGAAAGTACTCTGTCAAGCCTAGTCCCATCTTCCCAGCACAGAAAATAATAAGAAAATCTAGAGTCTTGGTTCTTCAAATCAAATATCCCTACTTGTCCTCAGGTTACACCTTGTTATTCAATATCATCTGTCTTTGGGGTCACTTTTGCAGATATCAGCACAATTAAGGGTAAACAAACATTGTGTATTTCTATCTAATTTTGTAATGGCAAACACATCAGTATCCAAAGGTAGTTATGTTTTTGAAGGAACATGTGAACTAGACTACACGAAAAAACATACAGCTTTCAAAAACTAAAGGTATCTTTGGCCTCATCTTCTTAACTCATTATCTGGTATTAGAAGTGAATCTAAATCTCCTGTCATTTCTGACAAAGTAACAAATACAAGTTTCTTTCCGGGATATGGTACAAAATCTGTTGTTTCTTTTAATTTCTTTCCTCTAGAACATATTTCCCTCTTACATAGACTAAATATTAACCTGCATTTTTTTTCTGGAAAACAAAGTTGAATGCTGAGTTTCATTGTCATAAGGAAATTGCAAAGACATTTATTTGCTTCTTGTCAGCTACTGAAGAGATATTAAAGGAAATCTCCTTAACAGTCCTCTATATGCTCCTCAAATACATTGGTTCTCAAGGCTTTGACAAGCTACTGCCTCAAGGTCAGGAAAGAAATTTTTTCTTCTTTATACTCTTGTAAGGAAAGGAAAAAGATAAAAACACTTATTCCAAAGGTGGATAATGAATGCAGACATAGATTTCATTCTATTCATGTATCCCGTAGTCTATTTGATCCATAGAAATTTGTATCATATGGACTGCAGCTCAAAATCTTCTTTATATTGAAAATAAACAGAGCTGCTGGTCACATGTTCTTGCAAATATTCACAAACAGATTAATCAGATTTGTATTACTCTAAAATCTAGACATTCCCTTGGATTCATCTGCATGCTGCAAAGACCATGTATTAGGTTATAATTTTCTTCTGGAGAAGGCAACCAAGTTTTACTGTATGGGAGTAATAAATCACAGAGGGGGGATATGGGAAA